>CATOZT010000023.1:0-38778 GCA_954870665.1 Stratiomys singularior
ATGATTGATGATTGATGATTGATGATTGATGATTGATGATTGATGATTGATGATTGATGATTGATGATTGATGATTGATGATTGATGATTGATGATTGATGATTGATGATTGATGGTTGATGATTGTTGATTGATGATTGATGGTTGATGATTGATGATTGATGAATAATCATTGATGATGGTTGATTGATGATTGATGAGTGATGATTGATAATTGATGATTGATTGTGGTGATTGATGATTGATGATTTATGATTGAAGATTAATGATTGATGATTGATGATTGATAAGTGATGATTGAGGATTGATGATTGATGATTGATGATTGATGATTGACGATTGACGATTGATGATTGATGATTGATGATTGATGATTGATGATTGATGATTGATGATTGATGATTGATGATTGATAATTGATGATTGATGATTGATGATAGATGATTGATGATTGATGATTGATGTTTGATGATTGGTGAGTGATGATTGATGATTGATGATTGAAGATTTATGATTGTTGATTGATGATTGATGATTGATGACTCATGATTGATGATTGATGATTGATGGTTGATGATTGATGATTGATGATTGATGTTTGATGATTGATGATTGATGATTGATGATTGATAATTGGTGATTGATGATTGATGATTAATGATTGATGGTTGATGATTGATGATTAATGATTGATGATTGATGATTGATGATTGATGATTGATGATTGATGATTGATTATTGATGATGGATGATTGATGATTGATGATTGATGATTGATGATTGATGATTGATGATTGATGATTGATGATTGATGATTGATGATTGATGATTGATGATTGATGATTGATGATTGATAATTGATGATTGATGATTGATGATTGATTATTGATGTTTGATGTTTGATGATTGATGATTGATAATTGATGATTGATGATTGATGATTGATGATTGATGATTGATGGTTGATGATTGATGATTGATGATTGATGATTGATGATTGATGATTGATGATTGATGATTGATGGTTGATGATTGATGATTGATGATTATTGATTGATGATTGATGATTGATGATTGATGATTGATGATTGATGATTGATGTTTGATGATTGGTGAGTGATGATTGATGATTGATGATTGAAGATTTATGATTGTTGATTGATGATTGATGATTGATGATTGATGATTGATGATTGATGATTTATGATGGATGATTGATGATTGATGATTGATGATTGATGATTGATGTTTGATGATTGATGATTGATGATTGATGATTGATGATTGATGATTGATGATTGATGATTGATGATTGATGATTGATGATCGATGATTGATGATTGCTGATTGATGATTAATGATTGATGATTGATGATTGATGATTGAAGATTGATGATTGATGATTGATGATTGATGATTGATGATTGATGATCGATGATTGATGATTGCTGATTGATGATTAATGATTGATGATTGATGATTGATGATTGAAGATTGATGATTGATGACTGATGATTGATGATTCATGATTGATGATTGATGTTTGATGATTGATGATGGATGATTGATGATTGATGATTGATAATGGATGATTGATGATTGATGATTTATGATTGATGATTGATGATTGATGATTGATGATTGATGATTGATGATTGATGATTGATGATTGATAATTGATAATTGATGATTGATGATTGATTATTGATGATTGATGATTGATGATTGATGATTGATGATTGATGATTGATGATTGATGATTGATGATTGATGGTTGATGATTGTTGATTGATGATTGATGATTGATGAATAATTATTGATGATGGTTGATTGATGATTGATGAGTGATGATTTATAATTGATGATTGATTGTGGTGATTGATGATTGATGATTTATGATTGAAGATCAATGATTGATGATTGATGATTGATAAGTGATGATTGATGATTGATGATTGATGATTGATGATTGATGATTGATGATTGATAATTGATGATTGATTGTGGTGCTTGATGATTGATGATTTATGATTGAAGATCAATGATTGATGATTGATGATTGATAAGTGATGATTGATGATTGATGATTGATGATTGATGATTGATGATTGATGATTGATGATTGATGATTGATGATTGATGATTGATGTTTGATGATTGATGATGGATGATTGATGATTGATGATTGATAATGGATGATTGATGATTGATGATGGATGATTGATGATTGATGATTGATGATTGATGATTGATGATTGATGATTGATAATTGATGATTGATGATTGATTATTGATGATTGATGATTGATGATTGATGATTGATGATTGATGATTGATGATTGATGATTGATGATTGATGATTGATGATTGATGGTTGATGATTGTTCATTGATGATTGATGATTGATGATTGATGAATAATTATTGATGATGGTTGATTGATGATTGATGAGTGATGATTGATAATTGATGATTGATTGTGGTGCTTGATGATTGATGATTTATGATTGAAGATCAATGATTGATGATTGATGATTGATAAGTGATGATTGATGATTGATGATTGATGATTGATGATTGATGATTGATGATTGATGATTGATGATTGATGATTTATGATTGATGATTGATGATTGATGATTGATGATTGATGATAAATGGTTGATGATATATAATTGATGATTGATGATTGATGATTGATGATTGATGATTGATGATTGATGACTGACGATTGATGATTGATGATTGATGATTGATGATTGATGATTGATGATTGATGATTGATGATTGATGATTGATGATTGATGATTGATGATTGATGATTGATGATTGATGATTGATGATTGATGATTGATGATGGATGATTGATGATTGATTATTGATGGTTTATAATTGATGATTGATGATTGATGATGGATGATTGATGATTGATGATTGATGTTTGATGATTGATGCTTGATGATTGATGATTGATGATTGATGATCGATTATTGATGATTGCTGATTGATGATTAATGATTGATGATTGATGATTGATGATTGATGATTGATGATTGATGATGGATGATGGATGATTGATGATTGATGATTGATGATTGATGATTGATGATGGATGATTGATGATTGATGATTGATGATTGATGATTGATGTTTGATGATTGATGATTGATGATTGATGATTGATGATTGATGATTGATGATTGATGATTGATGATTGATGATCGATGATTGATGATTGCTGATTGATGATTAATGATTGATGATTGATGATTGATGATTGAAGATTGATGATTGATGACTGATGACTGATGATTGATGATTCATGATTGATGATTGATGATTGATGTTTGATGATTGATGATTAATGATTGATGATTGATGATTGATGATTGATAATTGATGATTGATGATTGATGATTGATTATTGATGTATGATGATTGATGATTGATGATTGATGATTGATTATTGATGATTGATGATTGATGATTGATGATTGATGATTGATGATTGATGATTGATGATTGATGATTGATGATTGATGATTGATGATTGATGATTGATGATTGATGATTGATGATTGATGATTGATGGTTGATGATTGTTGATTGATGATTGATGATAGATGATTGATGATTGATGACTGATGATTGATGATTGATAATTGGTGATTGATGCTTGATGATTGATGGCTGATGATTGATGATTGAGGATTGATGATTGATGATGGATTATTGATGATTGATGATTGATGATTGATGATGGATGATTGATGATTGATGATTGATGATTGATGATTGATGATTGATGTTTGATGATTGATGATTGATGATTGATGATTAATGATTGATGATTGATGATCGATGATTGATGATTGCTGATTGATGATTAATGATTGATGATTGATGATTGATGATTGAAGATTGATGATTGATGACTGATGATTGATGATTGATGATTGATGATTGATGATTGATGATTGATGATTGATGATTGATGATGGATGATTGATGATTGATGATTGATAATGGATGATTAATGATTGATGATTTATGATTGATGATTGGTGATTGATGATTGATGATTGATGATTGATGATTGATGATTGATGATTGATGATTGATGATTGATGATTGATGATTGATGATTGATGATTGATGATTGATAATTGATGATTGATGATTGATTATTGATGATTGATGATTGATGATATATGATTGATGATTGATGATTGATGGTTGATGATTGTTGATTGATGATTGATGATTGGTGATTGATGATTGATGAATAATTATTGATGATGGTTGATTGATGATTGATGAGTGATGATTGATAATTGATGATTGATTGTGGTGATTGATGATTGATGATTTATGATTTATGATTGATGATTGATGATTGATGATTGATGATTCATGACTCATGATTGATGATTGATGATTGATGATTGATGATTGATGATTGATGATTGATGATTGATGATTGATGATTGATGATTGATGATTGATGATTGATGATTGATGATTGATGATTGATGATTGATGATTGATGATTGATGATTGATGATTGATGATTGATGATTGATGATAGATGATTGATGATTGATGATTGATGAATGATGATAGATGATTAATGATTGATGATTGATGATTGATGATTGAAGATTGATGATTAATGATTGATGATTGATGATGGATGATTGATGATTGATTATTGATGGTTTATAATTGATGATTGATGGTTGATGATGGATAATTGATGATTGATGATTGATGATTGATGATTGATGCTTGATGATTGATGATTGATGATTGATGATTGAAGATTTATGATTGTTGATTGATGATTGATGATTGATGATTGATGATTGATGATTGATGATTGATGATTCATGATTGATGATTGATGATTGATGGTTGATGATTGATGATTGATGATTGATGTTTGATGATTGATGATTGATGATTGATGATTGATAATTGGTGATTGATGATTGATGATTGATGATTGATGATTGATGGTTGATGATTGATGATTGATGATTGATGATTGATGATTGATGATTGATGATTGATGATTGATGACTGATGATTGATGATTGATGATTGATGATTGATGATTGATGATTGATGATTGATGATTTATGATTGATGATTGATGATTGATGATTGATGATTTATGATTGATGATTGATGATTGATGATTGATGATTAATGGTTGATGATATATAATTGATGATTGATGATTGATGATTGATGATTGATGATTGATGATTGATGACTGACGATTGATGATTGATGATTGATGATTGATGATTGATGATTGATGATTGATGATTGATGATTGATGATTGATGATTGATGATTGATGATTGATTATTGATGATTGATGATTGATGATTGATGATTGATGATGGATGATTGATGATTGATTATTGATGGTTTATAATTGATGATTGATGATTGATGATGGATGATTGATGATTGATGATTGATGATTGATGCTTGATGATTGATGATTGATGATTGATGATCGATTATTGATGATTGCTGATTGATGATTAATGATTGATGATTGATGATTGATGATTGATGATTGATGATTGATGATTGATGATGGATGATGAATGATTGATGATTGATGATTGATGATTGATGATTGATGATGGATGATTGATGATTGATGTTTGATGATTGATGATTGATGTTTGATGATTGATGATTGATGATTGATGATTGATGATTGATGATTGATGATTGATGATTGATGATTGATGATTGATGATCGATGATTGATGATTGCTGATTGATGATTAATGATTGATGATTGATGATTGATGATTGAAGATTGATGATTGATGACTGATGATTGATGATTCATGATTGATGATTGATGATTGATGTTTGATGATTGATGATGGATGATTGATGATTGATGATTGATAATGGATGATTGATGATTGATGATTTATGATTGATGATTGATGATTGATGATTGATGATTGATGATTGATGATTGATGATTGATGATTGATAATTGATGATTGATGATTGATTATTGATGATTGATGATTGATGATTGATGATTGATGATTGATGATTGATGATTGATGGTTGATGATTGTTGATTGATGATTGATGATTGATGAATAATTATTGATGATGGTTGATTGATGATTGATGAGTGATGATTGATAATTGATGATTGATTGTGGTGATTGATGATTGATGATTTATGATTGAAGATCAATGATTGATGATTGATGATTGATAAGTGATGATTGATGATTGATGATTGATGATTGATGATTGATGATTGATAATTGATGATTGATTGTGGTGCTTGATGATTGATGATTTATGATTGAAGATCAATGATTGATGATTGATGATTGATAAGTGATGATTGATGATTGATGATTGATGATTGATGATTGATGATTGATGATTGATGATTGATGATTGATGATTGATGATTGATGATTGATGATTGATGATTGATGTTTGATGATTGATGATGGATGATTGATGATTGATGATTGATAATGGATGATTGATGATTGATGATGGATGATTGATGATTGATGATTGATGATTGATGATTGATGATTGATGATTGATAATTGATGATTGATGATTGATTATTGATGATTGATGATTGATGATTGATGATTGATGATTGATGATTGATGATTGATGATTGATGATTGATGATTGATGATTGATGGTTGATGATTGTTCATTGATGATTGATGATTGATGATTGATGAATAATTATTGATGATGGTTGATTGATGATTGATGAGTGATGATTGATAATTGATGATTGATTGTGGTGATTGAT
The DNA here is from genome assembly GCA_954870665.1 of Stratiomys singularior. Taxonomy (NCBI): domain Eukaryota; kingdom Metazoa; phylum Arthropoda; class Insecta; order Diptera; family Stratiomyidae; genus Stratiomys; species Stratiomys singularior. Next base: position 6,841 of record CATOZT010000023.1, read on the forward strand.
GATTGATGATTTATGATTGAAGATCAATGATTGATGATTGATGATTGATAAGTGATGATTGATGATTGATGATTGATGATTGAAGATCAATGATTGATGATTGATGATTGATAAGTGATGATTGATGATTGATGATTGATGATTGATGATTGATGATTGATGATTGATGATTGATGATTGATGATTGATAAGTGATGATTGATGATTGATGATTGATGATTGATGATTGATGATTGATGATTGATGATTGATGATTGATGATTGATGATTGATGATTGGTGATTGATGATTGATGATTGATGCTTTATGATTGATGATTGATGATTGATGATTGAAGATTTGTGATTGTAGATTGATGATTGATGATTGATGATTGATGATTGATGATTCATGATTGATGATTGATGATTGATGGTTGATGATTGATGATTGATGATTGATGATTGATGATTGATGATTGATGATTGATGATTGATGATTGATGATTGATGATTGATGATAGATGATTGATGATTGATGGTTGATGATTGATGATTGATGATTGATGATTGATGATTGATGATTGATGATTGATGATTGATGATTGATGATTGATGATTGATGACTGATGATTGATGATTGATGATTGATGATTGATGATTGATGATTGATGATTGATGATTGAAGATTTGTGATTGTAGATTGATGATTGATGATTGATGATTGATGATTGATGATTCATGATTGATGATTGATGATTGATGGTTGATGATTGATGATTGATGATTGATGTTTGATGATTGATTATTGATGATTGATGATTGATGATTGATGATTGATGATTGATGATTGATGATTGATGGTTGATGATTGTTGATTGATGATTGATGATTGATGAATAATTATTGATGATGGTTGATTGATGATTGATGAGTGATGATTGATAATTGATGATTGATTGTGGTGATTGATGATTGATGATTTATGATTGAAGATCAATGATTGATGATTGATGATTGATAAGTGATGATTGATGATTGATGATTGATGATTGATGATAGATGATTGATAATTGATGATTGATTGTGGTGATTGATGATTGATGATTTATGATTGAAGATCAATGATTGATGATTGATGATTGATAAGTGATGATTGATGATTGATGATTGATGATTGATGATTGATGATTGATGATTGATGATTGATGATTGATGATTGATGATTGATGATTGATGATTGATGATTGATGATTGATGATTGATGATTGATGATTGATGTTTGATGATTGATGATGGATGATTGATGATTGATGATTGATAATGGATGATTGATGATTGATGATGGATGATTGATGATTGATGATTGATGATTGATGATTGATGATTGATGATTGATAATTGATGATTGATGATTGATTATTGATGATTGATGATTGATGATTGATGATTGATGATTGATGATTGATGGTTGATGATTGTTCATTGATGATTGATGATTGATGATTGATGAATAATTATTGATGATGGTTGATTGATGATTGATGAGTGATGATTGATAATTGATGATTGATTGTGGTGATTGATGATTGATGATTTATGATTGAAGATCAATGATTGATGATTGATGATTGATAAGTGATGATTGATGATTGATGATTGATGATTGAAGATCAATGATTGATGATTGATGATTGATAAGTGATGATTGATGATTGATGATTGATGATTGATGATTGATGATTGATGATTGATGATTGATAAGTGATGATTGATGATTGATGATTGATGATTGATGATTGATGATTGATGATTGATGATTGATGATTGATGATTGATGATTGATGCTTTATGATTGATGATTGATGATTGATGATTGAAGATTTGTGATTGTAGATTGATGATTGATGATTGATGATTGATGATTGATGATTCATGATTGATGATTGATGATTGATGGTTGATGATTGATGATTGATGATTGATGTTTGATGATTGATGATTGATGATTGATGATTGATAATTGGTGATTGATGATTGATGATTGATGATTGATGATTGATGGTTGATGATTGATGATTGATGATTGATGATTGATGATTGATGATTGATGATTGATGATTGATGATTGATGATTGATGATTGATGACTGATGATTGATGATTGATGATTGATGATTGATGATTGATGATTGATGATTGATGATTGATGATTGATGATTGATGATTGATGATTTATGATTGATGATTGATGATTGATGATTGATGATTAATGGTTGATGATATATAATTGATGATTGATGATTGATGATTGATGATTGATGATTGATGACTGATGATTGATGATTGATGATTGATGATTGATGATTGATGATTGATGATTGATGATTGATGATTGATGATTGATGATTGATGATTGATGATTGATGATTGATGATTGATGATTGATGATTGATGATTGATGATTGATGATTGATGATTGATGATTGATGATCGATGATTGATGATTGCTGATTGATGATTAATGATTGATGATTGATGATTGATGATTGAAGATTGATGATTGATGATTGATTATTGGTGATTGATGATTGATGATTGATGATCGATGATTGATGATTGTTGATTGATGATTAATGATTGATGATTGATTATTGATGATTGATGATTGATGATGGATGATTGATGATTGATGATTGATGATTGATGATGGATGATTGATGATTGATGATTGATGATTGATGATTGATGATTGATGTTTGATGATTGATGATTGATGATTGATGATTGATGATTGATGATTGATGATTGATGATTGATGATCGATGATTGATAATTGCTGATTGATGATTAATGATTGATGATTGATGATTGATGATTGAAGATTGATGATTGATGACTGATGATTGATGATTCATGATTGATGATTGATGATTGATGTTTGATGATTGATGATGGATGATTGATGATTGATGATTGATAATGGATGATTGATGATTGATGATTTATGATTGATGATTGATGATTGATGATTGATGATTGATGATTGATGATTGATGATTGATAATTGATGATTGATGATTGATTATTGATGATTGATGATTGATGATTGATGATTGATGATTGATGATTGATGATTGATGGTTGATGATTGTTGATTGATGATTGATGATTGATGATTGATGATTGATGAATAATTATTGATGATGGTTGATTGATGATTGATGAGTGATGATTGATAAATGATGATTGATTGTGGTGATTGATGATTGATGATTTATGATTGAAGATCAATGATTGATGATTGATGATTGATAATTGATGGTTGATGATTGATTATTGATGTTTGATGTTTGATGATTGATAATTGATGATTGATGATTGATGATTGATGATTGATGATTGATGATTGATGGTTGATGATTGATGATTGATGATTGATGATTGATGATTGATGATTGATGATTGATGACTGATGATTGATGATTGATGATTGATGATTGATGATAGATGATTGATGATTGATGATTGATGAACGATGATAGATGATTAATGATTGATGATTGATGATTGATGATTGAAGATTGATGATTGATGATTGATGATTGATGATGGATGATTGATGATTGATTATTGATGGTTTATAATTGATGATTGATGATTGATGATTGATGATGGATGATTGATGATTGATGATTGATGATTGATGGTTGATGATAGATGATTGATCATTGATGATTGATGATTGGTGATTGATGGTTGATGATTGATGATTGATGATTGATGATTGATAATTGATGATTGATGATTGATGATAGATGATTGATGATTGATGATTGATGATTGATGATTCATGATTGATGATTGATGATTGATGATTGATCATTGATCATTGATGATTGATGATTGATGATTGATGATTGATGATTGATGAGTGATGATTGATGATTGATGATTGATGATTGATGATTGATGATTGATGATTGATGATTGATGATTGATGATTGATGATTGATGATTGATGATTGTTGATTGATGATTGATGATTGATGATTGATGATTGATGAATGATGATTTATGATTGATGATTGGCAATTGATGATTGTTGATTGATGATTGACGATTGAGGTTTGATGATTGATGATTAATGATTGATGATTGATGATTGGTGATTGATGATTGATGATTGATGATTAAAGGTTGATGATATATGAATGATGATTGATTATTGATATTTGAAGATTGAAGATTTATGATTGTTGATTGATGATTGATAATTTATGATTGTTTATTTCTGATTGATGATTGCTGATTGATGATTGATGATTGATGATTGATGATTGATGATTAATGGTTGATGATTGATGATTGATGATTGATGATTAATGGTTGATGATATATAATTGATGATTGATGATTGATGATTGATGATTGATGATTGATGATTGATAATTGATGATTGATGATTGATGATTGATGATTGATGATTGATGATCGATGATTGATGATTGCTGATTGATGATTAATGATTGATGATTGATGATTGATGATTGATGATTGATGATTGATGATTGATGATTCATGATTCATGATTGATGATTGATGATTGATGATAGATGATTGATGATTGATGATTGATAATTGATGATCGATGATTGATGATTGCTGATTGATGATTGATGATTGATGATTGATGATTGATGATTGATGATTGATGATTGATGATTGATGATTGATGATTGATGATAGATGATTGATGATTGATGGTTGATGATTGATGATCGATGATTGATGATTGCTGATTGATGATTAATGATTGATGATTGATGATTGATGATTGAAGATTGATGATTGATGATTGATTATTGGTGATTGATGATTGATGATTGATGATTGATGATCGATGATTGATGATTGCTGATTGATGATTAATGATTGATGATTGATGATTGATGATTGATGATTGATGATTGATGATTGATGATTGATGATTGATGATTGATGATTGATGATTGATGATTGATGATTGATGATTGATGATTGATGATTGATGATTGATGATTTATGATTGACGATTGATGATTGATGATTGATGATTAATGGTTGATGATATATAATTGATGATTGATGATTGATGATTGATGATTGATGACTGATGATTGATGATTGATGATTGATGATTGATGATTGATGATTGATGATTGATGATTGATGATTGATGACTGATGATTGATGATTGATGATTGATGATTGATGATTGATGATTGATGATTGATGATTGATGATTGATGATTGATGATTGATGATTGATGATTTATGATTGACGATTGATGATTGATGATTGATGATTAATGGTTGATGATATATAATTGATGATTGATGATTGATGATTGATGATTGATGACTGATGATTGATGATTGATGATTGATGATTGATGATTGATGATTGATGATTGATGATTGATGATTGATGATTGATGATTGATGATTGATGATCGATGATTGATGATTGATGATTGATGATTGATGATTGATGATTGATGATCGATGATTGCTGATTGCTGATTGATGATTAATGATTGATGATTGATGATTGATGATTGAAGATTGATGATTGATGATTGATTATTGGTGATTGATGATTGATGATTGATGATTGATGATCGATGATTGATGATTGCTGATTGATGATTAATGATTGATGATTGATGATTGATGATTGATGATTGATGATTGATGATTGATGATTGATGATTGATGATTGATGATTGATGATTGATGATTGATGATTGATGATTGATGATTGATGATTGATAATTGGTGATTGATGATTGATGATGGATGATTGATGGTTGATGATTGATGATTGATGATTGATGATTGATGATTGATGATTGATGATTGATGATGGATGATTGATGATTGATGATTGATGATTGATGATTGATGATTGATGATTGATGATTGATGATTGGTGATTGATGATTGATGATTGATGATTGATAATTGATAATTGATGATTGATGATTGATGATTGATGATTGATGATTGATGATTGATGATTCATGATTGATAATTGATGATTGATGGTTGATGATTGATGATTGATGATTGATGTTTGATGATTGATGATTGATGATTGATGATTGATAATTGATGATTGATGATTGATGATTGATGATTGATGATTGATGGTTGATGATTGATGATTGATGATTGATGATTGATGATTGATGATTGATGATTGATGATTGATGATTGATGATTGATGATTGATGATTGATGATTGATGATTGATGATTGATGATTGACGATTGATGATTGATGATTGATGATTGATGATTGATGATTGATGATTGATGATTGATGATTGATGATTGATGATTGATGATTGATGATTGATGATTGATGATTGATGATTGATAATTGATGATTGATGGTTGATGATTGATTATTGATGTTTGATGATTGATGATTGATAATTGATGATTGATGATTGATGATTGATGATTGATGATTGATGATTGATGGTGGATAATTGATGATTGATGATTGATGATTGATGATTGATGATTGATGATTGATGACTAATGATTGATGATTGTTGATTGATGATTGATTATTGATGATTGATGATTGATGATTGATGATTGATGATTGATGATTGATGATTGATGATTGATGATTGATGATAGATGATTGATGATTGATGATTGATGATTGATGAATGATGATAGATGATTAATGATTGATGATTGATGATTGATGATTGAAGATTGATGATTGATGATTGATGATTGATGATTGATGATTGATGATTGATGATTGATGATTGATGATTGATGATGGATGATTGATGATTGATTATTGATGGTTTATAATTGATGATTGATGATTGATGATTGATGATTGATGATTGATCATTGATGATTGATGATTGATGATTGATGGTTGATGATAGATGATTGATCATTGATGATTGATGAGTGGTGATTGATGGTTGATGATTGATGATTGGATTGATGATTGATGATGGATGATTGATGGTTGATGATTGATGATTGATGATTGATGATTGATGATTGATGATTGATGATTGATGATTGATGATTGATGATTGATGATTGATGATTGATGATTGATGATTGATGATTGATGATTGATGATTGATGATTGATGATTGATGATTGATGATTGATGATTGATGATTGATGATTGATGATTGATGATTGATGATTGATGATTGATGATTGATGATTGATGATTGATGAGATTGATGATTGATGAATGATGATTTATGATTGATGATTGGCAATTGATGATTGTTGATTGATGATTGATGATTGAGGTTTGATGATTGATGATTAATGATTGATGATTGATGATTGATGATTGGTGATTGATGATTGATGATTGATGATTGATGATTAAAGGTTGATGATATATGAATGATGATTGATTATTGATGTTTGATGATTGAAGATTTATGATTGTTGATTGATGATTGATAATTTATGATTGTTTATTTCTGATTGATGATTGCTGATTGATGATTGATGATTGATGATTGATGATTGATGATTAATGGTTGATGATATACGATTGATGATTGATTATTGATGTTTGATGACTGATGATGATGATTGATGATTGTTGATTGATGATTGATGATTGATGATTGATGATTGATGATTGATGATTGATGATTGATGATTGATGATTGATGATTAATGGTTGATGATATATAATTGAATATTGATGATTGATGATTGATGATTGATGATTGACGATTGATGACTGATGATTAATGATTGATGATTCATGATTGATGATTGATGATTGACGATTGATGATTTATGATTGATGATTGATGATTGATGATTGATGATTAATGGTTGATGATATATAATTGATGATTGATGATTGATGATTGATGATTGATGATTGATGATTGATGATTGATGATTGATGATTGATGATCGATGATTGATGATTGCTGATTGATGATTAATGATTGATGATTGATGATTGATGATTGATGATTGATGATTGATGATTGATGATTGATGATTGATGATTGATGATTGATGATTCATGATTCATGATTGATGATCGATGATTGATGATAGATGATTGATGATTGATGATTGATGATCGATGATTGATGATTGCTGATTGATGATTGATGATTGATGATTGATGATTGATGATTGATGATTGATGATTGATGATTGATGATTGATGATTGATGATTGATGATTGATGATAGATGATTGCTGATTGATGATTGATGATTGATGATTGATGATTGATGATTGATGATTGATGATCGTTGATTGATGATTGCTGATTGATGATTAATGATTGATGATTGATGATTGATGTTTGAAGATTGATAATTGATGAATGATGATTGATGATTGATGATTGATGATTGATGATTGATGATTGATGATTGATGATTGATGATTGATGATTGATGATTGATGATTGATGATTGATGATTGATGATTGATGATTGATGATGGATGATTGATGATTGATGATTGAATATTGATGGTTGATGATTGATGATTGATGATTGATGATTGATGATTGATGATTGATGATTGATGATTGACGATTGATGATTGATGATTGATGGTTGATGATTGATGATTGATGGTTGACGATTGATGATTGATGATTGATGATTGATGATTGATGATTGATGATTGATGATTGATGATTGATGATTGATGATTGATGATTGATGATTGATGATTGATGATTGATGATTGATGATTGATGATTGATGACTGATGATTGATGATTGATGATTGATAATTGATGATTGATAATTGATAGTTGATGCCTGATGAATGATGCTTGATGATTGATGATTGATGATTGATGGTTGATGATTGATGATTGATGATTGATGATTGATGATTGATGATTGATGATTGATGATTGATGATTGATGATTGATGATTGATGATTGATGATTGATGATTGATGATTGATGATTGATGATTGATGATTGATGATTGATGATTGATGATTGATGATTGATGATTGATGATTGATGATTGATGATTGATGATTGATGATTGATGATTGATGATTGATGATTGATGATTGATGATTGATGATTGATGATTGATGATTGATGATTGATGATTGATGATTGATGATTGATGATTGATGATTGATGATTGATGATCGATGATTGATGATTGATGGTTGATGATTGATGATTGATGATTGATGATTGATGATTGATGATTGATGATTGATGATTGATGATTGATGATTGATGATTGATGATTGATGATTGATGATTGATGATTGATGATTGATGATTGATGATTGATGATTGATGATTTATGATTGATGTTTGATGATTGATGATTGATGATTGATGATTGATGATTGATGATTGATGATTGATGATTGATGATTGATGATTGTTGATTGATGATTGCCGATTGATGATTGATGATTGCTGATTAATGATTGATGATTGATGATTGATGATTGATGATTGATGATTGATGATTGATGATTGATGATTGATGATTGATGATTGATGATTGATGATTGATGATAGAAAATTGATGATTTATATTTGATAATTGATGCCTGATGAATGATGCTTGATGATTGATGATTGATGATTGATGATTGATGATTGATGATTGATGATTGATGGTTGATGATTGATGATTGATGATTGATGATTGACGATTGATGATTGATGATTTATGATTGATGTTTGATGATTGATGATTGATGATTGATGATTGATGATTGATGATTGATGATTGATGATTGTTGATTGATGATTGCCGATTGATTATTGATGATTGCTGATTAATGATTGATGATTGATGATTGATGATTGGTGATTGATGATTGATGATTGATGATTAATGATTGTTGATTGATGATTGATGATTGATGATTGATGATTGATGATTGATGATTGATGATTGATGATTGATGATTGATGATTGATGAGTGATGATTGATGATTGATGATTGATGGTTGGTGATTGATGATTGATGATTGATGATTGATGATTGATGATTGATGATTGATGATTGATGATTGATGATTGATGATTGATGATTGATGATTGATGATTGATGATTGATGATTGATGATTGATGATTGATGATTGATGATTGATGATTGATGATTGATGATTGATGATTGATGATTGATGATTGATGATTGATGATTGATGATTGATGATTGATGATTGATGATTGATGATTGATGGTTGATGATTGATGATTGATGTTTGATGATTGATGATTGATTATTGATGATTGATGATTGGTGATTAATAGTTGATAATATATGATTGATGATTGATTATTGATGATTGAAGTTTTATGATTGTTGATTGATGATTGATGATTGAAGATTGATGATTCTTGATTGATGGTTGATGATTGATGATTGATGATTGATGATTGATGATTTATGATTGATGTTTGATGATTGATGATTGATGATTGATGATTGATGATTGATGATTGATGATTGATGATTGATGATTGATGATTGATGATTGATGATTGATGATTGATGATTGATGATTGATGATTGATGATTGATGATTGATGATTGATGATTGATGATTGATGATTGATGATTGATGATTGATGATTGATGATTGATGATTGATGATTGATGATTGATGATTGATGATTGATGATTGATGATTGATGATTGATGATTGATGATTGATGATTGATGATTGATGATTGATGATTGATGATTGATGATTGATGATTGATGATTGATGATTGATGATTGATGATTGATGATTGATGATTGATGATTGATGATTGATGATTGTTGATTGATGATTGCCGATTGATGATTGCTGATTAATGATTGATGATTGATGATTGATGATTGATGATTGATGATTGATTATTGATGATTGATGATTGTTGATTGATGATTGATGATTGATGATTGATGCTTCATGATTGATGATAGAAAATTGATGATTTATATTTGATAATTGATACCTGATGAATGATGCTTGATGATTGATGATTGATGATTGATGGTTGATGATTGATGATTGATGATTGATGATTGATGGTTGATGATTGATGATTGATGATTGATGATTGATGATTGATGATTGATGATTTATGATTGATGTTTGATGATTGATAATTGATGATTGATGATTGATGATTGATGATTGCCGATTGATGATTGATGATTGCTGATTAATGATTGATGATTGATGATTGATGATTGATGATTGATGGTTGATGATTGATGCTTGATGATTGATGATTGATGATTGGTGATTGATGATTGATGATTGATGATTGATGATTGATGATTGATGATTGATGATTGATGATTGATGATTGATGATTGATGATTGAAGATCAATAATTCAAGATTGATGATAAATGATTGATGGTTGATGATTGATGATTGATGATTGCTGATTGATGATTGATGATTGATGATTAATGATTGATAATCCATGGTTGATGATTGATGATTGATGATTGATGATTGATGATTGATGATTGATGATTGATGATTGATGATTGATGATTGATGGTTGATGATTGATGATTGGTGATTGATGTTTGATGATTGATGATTGATGATTGATAATTGGTGATTGATGATTGATGATTGATGATTGATGGTTGATGATTTATGATTGATGATTGATGATTGATGAAGGATGATTGATGATTGATGATTGATGATTGCTGATGGATGATTGATGATTGATAATTGATGATTGATGATTGATGATTGAAAATTGATGATTGATAATTGATGATTGATGATTGATGACCGATGATTGACGATTGCTGATTGATGATTAATGATTGATGATTGATGATTGATGATTGGTGATTGATGATTGATGATTGATGATTGATGATTGATGATTGATGATTGATGATTGATGATTGATGATTGATGATTGATGATTGATGATTGATGATTGATGATTGATGATTGATGATTGATGATTGATGATTGATGATTGATGATTGATGATTGATGATTGATGATTGATGATTGATGATTGATGATTGATGATTGTCGATTGATGATTGATGATTGATGATTGATGATTGATGATTGATGATTGATGATTGATGATTGATGATTGGTGATTGATGATTGATGATTGATGATTGATGATTGATGATTGATGATGGATGATTGATGATTGATGTTTGATAATGGATGATTGATGATTGATGATTGATGATTGATGATTGATGATTGATGATTGATGATTGTCGATTGATGATTGTTGATTTATGATTGATGATTGATGATTGATGATTGATGATTGATGATTGATGATTGATGATTGATGATTGATGATTGATGGTTGATGATTGATGATTGATGATTGATGATTGATGTTTGATGATTGATGATTGATGATTGATGATTGCTGATTGATGATTGATGATTGATGGTTCATGATTGATGATTGAGGATTGAAGATTGATGATTGATCATTGATGATGGATGATTGATGATTGATGATTGATGATTGATGATTGATGATTGATGATTGATGATTGATGATTAATGATTGATGATTGATGATTGATGATTGATGATTGATGATTGATGATTGATGATTGATGATTGATGATTGATGATTGATGGTTGATGATTGATGATTGATGATTGATGATTGATGATTGATGATTGTTGATTGATGATTGATGATTGATGATTGATGATTGATGTTTGATGATTGATGATCGATGATTGATGATTGCTGATTGATGATTGATGATTGATGATTGATGATTGATGGTTCATGATTGATGATTGATGATTGATGATTGATGATTGATGATTGATGATTGATGATTGATGATTGATGATTGATGATGGATGATTGATGATTGATGATTGATGATTGATCATTGATCATTGATCATTGATCATTGATCATTGATGATTGATGATTTATGATTGATGGTTGATGATTGATGATTGATGATTGATGATTGATGATTGATGATTGATGGTTGATGATTGATGATTGATGATTGATGATTGTTGATTGATGATTGATGATTGATGATTGATGATTGATGATTGATGATTGATGATTGATGATTGATGATTGATGATTGATGATTGATGATTGATGATTGATGATTGATGATTGATGATTGATGATTGATGATTGATGATTGATGATTGATGATTTATGATTGATGATTGACGATTGATGATTGCTGATTGATTATTGATGATTGATGATTGATGGTTCATGATTGATGATTGATGATTGATGATTGATGATTGATGGTTGGTGATTGATGATTGATGATTGATGATTGATGATTGATGATTGATGATTGATGATTGATGATTGATGATTGATGATTGATGATTGATGATTGATGATTGATGATTGATGATTGATGATTGTTGATTGATGATTGCCAATTGATGATTGATGATTGCTGATTAATGATTGATGATTGATGATTGATGATTGATGATTGATGATTGATGATTGTTGATTGATGATTGATGATTGATGATTGATGATTGATGATAGAAAATTGATGATTTATATTTGATAATTGATGCCTGATGAATGATGCTTGATGATTGATGATTGATGATTGATGGTTGATGATTGATGATTGATGATTGATGGTTGATGATTGATGATTGATGATTGATGATTGATGATTGATGATTTATGATTGATGTTTGATGATTGATAATTGATGATTGATGATTGATGATTGCCGATTGATGATTGATGATAGCTGATTAATGATTGATGATTGATGATTGATGATTGATGATTGATGGTTGATGATTGATGCTTGATGATTGATGATTGATGATTGGTGATTGATGATTGATGATTGATGATTAATGATTGTTGATTGATGATTGATGATTGATGATTGATGATTGATGATTGATGATTGATGATTGATGATTGATGATTGATGATTGATGAGTGATGATTGATGATTGATGATTGATGGTTGGTGATTGATGATTGATGATTGATGATTGATGATTGATGATTGATGATTGATGATTGATGATTGATGATTGATGATTGATGATTGATGATTGATGATTGATGATTGATGATTGATGATTGAGGATTGATGATTGATGATTGGTGATTGAGAATTGATGATTGATGATTGATGATTGATGATTGATGATTGATGATTGATGATTGATGATTGATGATTGATGATTGATGATTGATGATTGATGATTGATGATCAATAATCGAAGATTGATGATAAATGATTGATGATTGATGATTGATGATTGATGATTGATGATTGCTGATTGATGATTGATGATTGATGATTAATGATTGATGATCCATGGTTGATGATTGATGATTGATGATTGATGATTGATGATTGATGATTGATGATTGATGATTGATGGTTGATGATTGATGATTGGTGATTGATGGTTGATGATTGATGATTGATGATTGATAATTGGTGATTGATGATTGATGATTGATGATTGATGATTGATGGTTGATGATTTATGATTGATGATTGATGATTGATGAAGGATGATTGATGATTGATGATTGATGATTGATGATTGCTGATGGATGATTGATGATTGATAATTGATGATTGATGATTGATGATTGATGATTGATGATTGATGATTGATGACCGATGATTGACGATTGCTGATTGATGATTAATGATTGATGATTGATGATTGATGATTGGTGATTGATGATTGATGATTGATGATTGATGATTGATGGTTGATGATTGATGATTGGTGATTGATGTTTGATGATTGATGATTGATGATTGATAATTGGTGATTGATGATTGATGATTGATGATTGATGATTGATGGTTGATGATTTATGATTGATGATTGATGATTGATGAAGGATGATTGATGATTGATGATTGATGATTGCTGATGGATGATTGATGATTGATAATTGATGATTGATGATTGATGTTTGATGATTGATGATTGATGATTGATGATTGATGATTGATGATTGATGATTGATGATTGTCGATTGATGATTGATGATTGATGATTGATGATTGATGATTGATGATTGGTGATTGATGATTGATGATTCTGATGATTGATGATTGATGATGGATGATTGATGATTGATGATTGATAATGGATGATTGATGATTGATGATTGATGATTGATGATTGATGATTGATGATTGATGATTGATGATTGTCGATTGATGATTGTTGCTTTATGATTGATGATTGATGATTGATGATTGATGATTGATGATTGATGATTGATGATTGATAATTGATGATTGATGATTGATGATTGATGGTTGATGATTGATGATGGATGATTGATGATTGATGTTTGATGATTGATGATTGATGATTGATGATTGCTGATTGATGATTGATGATTGATGATTGATGATTGATGGTTCATGATTGATGATTGATGATTGAGGATTGAAGATTGATGATTGATCATTGATGATGGATGATTGATGATTGATGATTGATGATTGATGATTGATGATTGATGATTGATGATTGATGATTGATGATTGATGATTGATGATTGATGATTGATGATTGATGATTAATGATTGATGATTGATGATTGATGATTGATGATTGATGATTGATGATTGATGATTGATGGTTGATGATTGATGATTGATGATTGATGATTGATGATTGATGATTGATGATTGTTGATTGTTGATTGATGATTGATGATTGATGATTGATGATTGATGTTTGATGATTGATGATTGATGATTGATGATTGCTGATTGATGATTGATGATTGATGATTGATGATTGATGGTTCATGATTGATGATTGATGATTTGATGATTGATGATTGATGATTGATGATTGATGATTGATGATTGATGATTGATGATGGATGATTGATGATTGATGATTGATGATTGATCATTGATCATTGATCATTGATGATTGATGATTGATGATTTATGATTGATGTTGATGATGATTTTGATTGATTGATGATTGATGATTGATGATTGATGATTGAATGATTGATGATTGATGATTGATGATTGATGATTGATTGATGATTGGATTGATGATTGATGATTGATGATTGATGATTGATGATTGATGATTGATGATTGATGATTGATGATTGATGATTGATGATTGATGATTGATGATTGATGATTGATGATTGATGATTGATGATTGATGATTGATGATTGATGATTGATGATTGATGATTGATGATTGATGATTGATGATTTATGATTGATGATTGATGATTGATGATTGATGATTGCTGATTGATGATTGATGATTGATGATTGATGATTGATGGTTCCATGATTGATGATTGATGATTGATGATTGATAATTGATGATTGATGATTGATGATTGATGGTTGATGATTGATGATTGATGATTGATGATTGATGTTTGATGATTGATGATTGATGATTGATGATTGCTGATTGATGATTGATGATTGATGATTGATGATTGATGGTTCATGATTGATGATTGATGATTGATGATTGATGATTGATGATTGATGATTGATGATTGATGATTGATGAGTGATGATTGATGATTGATGATTGATGGTTGGTGATTGATGATTGATGATTGATGATTGATGATTGATGATTGATGATTGATGATTGATGATTGATGATTGATGGTTGGTGATTGATGATTGATGATTGATGATTGATGATTGATGATTGATGATTGATGATTGATGATTGATGATTGATGATTGATGATTGATGATTGATGATTGATGATTGATGATTGATGATTGAGGATTGATGATTGATGATTGGTGATTGAGAATTGATGATTTGATGATTGATGATTGATGATTGATGATTGATGATTGATGATTGATGATTGATGATTGATGATTGATGATTGATGATTGATGATTGATGATCAATAATCGAAGATTGATGATAAATGATTGATGATTGATGATTGATGATTGATGATTGATGATTGCTGATTGATGATTGATGATTGATGATTAATGATTGATGATCCATGGTTGATGATTGATGATTGATGATTGATGATTGATGATTGATGATTGATGATTGATGATTGATGGTTGATGATTGATGATTGGTGATTGATGGTTGATGATTGATGATTGATGATTGATAATTGGTGATTGATGATTGATGATTGATGATTGATGATTGATGGTTGATGATTTATGATTGATGATTGATGATTGATGAAGGATGATTGATGATTGATGATTGATGATTGATGATTGCTGATGGATGATTGATGATTGATGATTGATGATTGATGATTGATGATTGATGGTTGATGATTGATGATTGGTGATTGATGGTTGATGATTGATGATTGATGATTGATAATTGGTGATTGATGATTGATGATTGATGATTGATGATTGATGATTGATGGTTCATGATTGATGATTGATGATTGATGATTGATGATTGATGGTTCATGATTGATGATTGATGATTGATGATTGATAATTGATGATTGATGATTGATGATTGATGGTTGATGATTGATGATTGATGATTGATGATTGATGTTTGATGATTGATGATTGATGATTGATGATTGCTGATTGATGATTGATGATTGATGATTGATGATTGATGGTTCATGATTGATGATTGATGATTGATGATTGATGATTGATGATTGATGATTGATGATTGATGATTGATGAGTGATGATTGATGATTGATGATTGATGGTTGGTGATTGATGATTGATGATTGATGATTGATGATTGATGATTGATGATTGATGATTGATGATTGATGATTGATGATTGATAATTGATGATTGATGATTGATGATTGATGATTGATGATTGATGATTGATGATTGATGATTGATGATTGATGATTGATGATTGATGATTGATGATTGATGATTGATGATTGATGATTGATGATTGATGATTGATGATTGATGATTGATGATTGATGGTTGATGATTGATGATTGATGATTGATGATTGATGATTGATGATTGATGATTGATGATTGATGATTGATGATTGATGATTGATGATTGATGATTGATGATTGATGATTGATGATTGATGATTGATGATTGATGATTGATGATTGATGATTGATGATTGATGATTGATGATTGATGATTGATGATTGATGATTGATGATTGATGATTGATGATTGATGATTTATGATTGATGTTTGATGATTGATGATTGATGATTGATGATTGATGATTGATGATTGATGATTGATGATTGATGATTGATGATTGATGATTGATGATTGATGATTGATGATTGATGATTGTTGATTGATGATTGCCGATTGATGATTGATGATTGCTGATTAATGATTGATGATTGATGATTGATGATTGATGATTGATGATTGATGATTGTTGATTGATGATTGATGATTGATGATTGATGATTGATGATAGAAATTGGATGATTTATATTTGATAATTGATGCCTGATGAATGATGCTTGATGATTGATGATTGATGATTGATGATTGATGATTGATGATTGATGATTGATGGTTGATGATTGATGATTGATGATTGATGATTGATGATTGATGATTTATGATTGATGTTTGATGATTGATAATTGATGATTGATGATTGATGATTGATGATTGATGATTGATGATTGATGATTGATGATTGATGATTGATGATTGCCGATTGATGATTGATGATTGCTGATTAATGATTGATGATTGATGATTGATGATTGATGATTGATGATTGATGGTTGATGATTGATGCTTGATGATTGATGATTGATGATTGGTGATTGATGATTGATGATTGATGATTAATGATTGTTGATTGATGATTGATGATTGATGATTGATGATTGATGATTGATGATTGATGATTGATGATTGATGATTGATGATTGATGAGTGATGATTGATGATTGATGATTGATGGTTAGTGATTGATGATTGATGATTGATGATTGATGATTGATGATTGATGATTGATGATTGATGATTGATGATTGATGATTGATGATTGATGATTGATGATTGATGATTGATGATTGATGATTGATGATTGATGATTGATGATTGATGATTGATGATTGATGATTGATGATTGATGATTGATGATTGATGATTGATGATTGATGATTGATTATTGATGATTGATGATTGATGATTGATGATTGATGATTTATGATTGATGATTGACGATTGATGGTTGTTGATTGATGATTGATGATTGATGATTGATGATTGATGATTGATTATTGATGATTGATGATTGATTATTGATGATTGATGATTGATGGTTGATGATTGATGATTGATGATTGATGACTGATGTTTGATGATTGATGATTGATAATTGGTGATTGATGATTGATGATTGATGGTTGATGATTGATGATTGATGTTTGATGATTGATGATGGCTGATTGATGATTGATGATTGATGATTGATGATTGATGATTGATGATTGATGATTGATGATTGATGATTTATGATTGATGATTGATGATTGATGATTGATGATTGATGATTGATGATTGATGATTGATGATTGATGATTGATGATTGATGATTGATGATTGATGATTGATGATTGATGATTGATGATTGATGATTGATGATTGATGATTGATGATTGATGATTGATGATTGATGAATGATGATTGATGATTGATCATTGATGATTGATGATTGATGATTGATGATTGATGGCTGATGATTGATGATTGATGATTGATGATCGACGATTGATTATTGATGATTGATGATTGATGATTGATTATTGATGATTGATTATTGATGATTGATGATTGATGGTTGATGATTGATGATTGATGACTGATGTTTGATGATTGATGATTGATAATTGGTTATTGATGATAAATGATTGATGGTTGATGATTGATGATTGATGATTGATGATTGATGATTGATGATTGATGATTGATGATTGATGATTGATGATTGATGATTGATGATTGATGATTGATGATTGATGATTGATGATTGATGATTGATGATTGATGATTGATGATTGATGATTTATGATTGATGATTGACGATTGATTGTTGTTGATTGATGATTGATGATTGATGATTGATGGTTGATGATTGATGATTGATGATTGATGTTTGATGATTGATGATTGATGATTGATAATTGGTGATTGATGATTGATGATTGATGATTGATGGTTGATGATTTATGATTGATGATTGATGATTGATGAAGGATGATTGATGATTGATGATTGCTGATGGATGATTGATGATTGATAATTGATGATTGATGATTGATGATTGATGATTGATGATTGATGATTGATGATTGATGACCGATGATTGATGATTGCTGATTGATGATTGATGATTGATGACTGATGATTGGTGATTGATGATTGATGATTGATGATTGATGATTGATGATTGATGATTGATGATAGATGATTGATGATTGATGATTGATGATTGATGATTGATGATTGATGATTGATAATTGATGATTGATGATTGATGATGGATGATTGATGATTGATGATTGATGATTGATGATTGATGATTGATGATTGATGATTGATGATCAATCATTGATCATTGATCATTGATGATTGATGATTGATGATTGATGATGGATGATTGATGATTGATGATGGATGATTGATGATTGATGATTGATGATTGATGATTGATGATTGATGATTGATGATTGATGATTGATGATTGATGATTTATGATTGATGATTGATGATTGATGATAGATGATTGATGATTGATGATTGATGATTGATGATTGATGATTGATGATTGATGATTGATGATTGATGATTGATGATTGATGAGTGATGATTGATGATTGATGATTGATGATTGATGATTGTTGATTGATGATTGATGATTGATGATTGATGATTGATGATAGAAATTGGATGATTTATATTTGATAATTGATGCCTGATGAATGATGCTTGATGATTGATGATTGATGATTGATGATTGATGATTGATGATTGATGATTGATGATTGATGGTTGATGATTGATGATTGATGATTGATGATTGATGATTGATGATTTATGATTGATGTTTGATGATTGATAATTGATGATTGATGATTGATGATTGATGATTGATGATTGATGATTGATGATTGATGATTGATGATTGCCGATTGATGATTGATGATTGCTGATTAATGATTGATGATTGATGATTGATGATTGATGATTGATGATTGATGGTTGATGATTGATGCTTGATGATTGATGATTGATGATTGGTGATTGATGATTGATGATTGATGATTAATGATTGTTGATTGATGATTGATGATTGATGATTGATGATTGATGATTGATGATTGATGATTGATGATTGATGATTGATGATTGATGAGTGATGATTGATGATTGATGATTGATGGTTAGTGATTGATGATTGATGATTGATGATTGATGATTGATGATTGATGATTGATGATTGATGATTGATGATTGATGATTGATGATTGATGATTGATGATTGATGATTGATGATTGATGATTGATGATTGATGATTGATGATTGATGATTGATGATTGATGATTGATGATTGATGATTGATGATTGATGATTGATGATTGATGATTGATGATTTATGATTGATGATTGACGATTGATGGTTGTTGATTGATGATTGATGATTGATGATTGATGATTGATGATTGATTATTGATGATTGATGATTGATTATTGATGATTGATGATTGATGGTTGATGATTGATGATTGATGATTGATGACTGATGTTTGATGATTGATGATTGATAATTGGTGATTGATGATTGATGATTGATGGTTGATGATTGATGATTGATGTTTGATGATTGATGATGGCTGATTGATGATTGATGATTGATGATTGATGATTGATGATTGATGATTGATGATTGATGATTGATGATTTATGATTGATGATTGATGATTGATGATTGATGATTGATGATTGATGATTGATGATTGATGATTGATGATTGATGATTGATGATTGATGATTGATGATTGATGATTGATGATTGATGATTGATGATTGATGATTGATGATTGATGATTGATGATTGATGATTGATGATTGATGAATGATGATTGATGATTGATCATTGATGATTGATGATTGATGATTGATGATTGATGGCTGATGATTGATGATTGATGATTGATGATCGATGATTGATTATTGATGATTGATGATTGATGATTGATTATTGATGATTGATTATTGATGATTGATGATTGATGGTTGATGATTGATGATTGATGACTGATGTTTGATGATTGATGATTGATAATTGGTTATTGATGATAAATGATTGATGGTTGATGATTGATGATTGATGATTGATGATTGATGATTGATGATTGATGATTGATGATTGATGATTGATGATTGATGATTGATGATTGATGATTGATGATTGATGATTGATGATTGATGATTGATGATTGATGATTGATGATTGATGATTTATGATTGATGATTGACGATTGATGGTTGTTGATTGATGATTGATGATTGATGATTGATGGTTGATGATTGATGATTGATGATTGATGTTTGATGATTGATGATTGATGATTGATAATTGGTGATTGATGATTGATGATTGATGATTGATGGTTGATGATTTATGATTGATGATTGATGATTGATGAAGGATGATTGATGATTGATGATTGCTGATGGATGATTGATGATTGATAATTGATGATTGATGATTGATGATTGATGATTGATGATTGATGATTGATGACCGATGATTGATGATTGCTGATTGATGATTGATGATTGATGACTGATGATTGGTGATTGATGATTGATGATTGATGATTGATGATTGATGATTGATGATTGATGATAGATGATAGATGATTGATGATTGATGATTGATGATTGATGATTGATGATTGATGATTGATAATTGATGATTGATGATTGATGATGGATGATTGATGATTGATGATTGATGATTGATGATTGATGATTGATGATTGATGATTGATGATCAATCATTGATCATTGATCATTGATGATTGATGATTGATGATTGATGATGGATGATTGATGATTGATGATGGATGATTGATGATTGATGATTGATGATTGATGATTGATGATTGATGATTGATGATTGATGATTGATGATTGATGATTTATGATTGATGATTGATGATTGATGATAGATGATTGATGATTGATGATTGATGATTGATGATTGATGATTGATGATTGATGATTGATGATTGATGATTGATGAGTGATGATTGATGATTGATGATTGATGATTGATGATTGATGATTGATGATGGGTGATTGATGGTTGATGATTGATGATTGAATATTGATGATTGATCATTGATGATTGATGATTGATGATTGATGGTTGATGATTGATGATTGATGATTGATGATTGATGATTGATGATTGGTGACTGATCATTGATGATTGATGATTGATGATTGATGGTTGATGATTGATGACTGATGATTGATGATTGATGATTGATGATTGATAATTGGTGATTGATGATTGATGATTGATGATTGATTGTTGATGATTGATGATTGATGATTGCTGATTGATGATTGATGATGGATGATTGATGATTGATGATTGATGATGGATAATTGATGATTGATGATTGATGATTGATGATTGGTGATTGATGATTGATGATTGATGATTGATGATTGATGATTGATGATTGATGATTCATGATTGATGATTGATGATTGATGATTGCTGATTGATGATTAATGATTGATGATTCATGATTGATGATTAAAGATTGGTGATTGATGATTGATGATTGATGATTGATGATGGATGATTGATGATTGGTGATTGATGATTGATGATTGATGATGGATGATTGATGATTGATGATTGATGATTGATGATTGATGATTGATGATTGATGATTGATGATTGATGATTGATGATTGATCATTGATGATTGATGATTGATGCTTGATGGTTGATGATGATTGATGATTGATGATTGATGATTGATGATTGTTGATTGATGATTGATGATTGATGATTGATGATTGATGATTGATGATTGATGATTGATGATTGATGATTGATGATTGATGATTGATGATTGATGATTGATGATTGATGATTGATGATTGATGATTGATGATTGATGATTGATGATTGATGATTGATGATTGATGATTGATGATTTATGATTGATGATTAACGATTGATGGTTGTTGATTGATGATTGATGATTGATGATTGATGATTGATGATTGATGATT
The DNA here is from genome assembly GCA_954870665.1 of Stratiomys singularior. Classification (NCBI taxonomy): domain Eukaryota; kingdom Metazoa; phylum Arthropoda; class Insecta; order Diptera; family Stratiomyidae; genus Stratiomys; species Stratiomys singularior. The sequence goes on from CATOZT010000023.1 coordinate 31,181, forward strand.
GACGATTGATTATTGATGATTGATGATTGATTATTGATGATTGATGATTGATGGTTGATGATTGCTGATTGATGACTGATGTTTGATGATTGATAATTGGTGATTGATGATTGATGATTGATGGTTGATGATTGATGATTGATGATTGATGATTGATGATGGATGATTGATGATTGATGATTGATGATTGATGATTGATGATTGATGATTGATGATTGATGGTTTATGATTGATGATTGATGATTGATGATTGATGATTGATGATTGATGATTGATGATTGATGATTGATGATTGATGATTGATGATTGATGATTGATGATTTATGATTGATGATTGACGATTGAAGGTTGTTAATTGATGATTGATGATTGATAATTGATGATTGATGATTGATGATTGATGATTGATGACTGATTATTGATGATTGATGATTGATGATTGATTATTGATGATTGATTATTGATGATTGATGATTGATGGTTGATGATTGATGATTGATGACTGATGTTTGATGATTGATGATTGATAATTGGTGATTGATGATTGATGATTGATGGTTGATGATTAATGATTGATGATTGATGATTGATGATTGATGATTGATGATTGATGATTGATGATTGATGATTGATGATTGATGATTGATGATTGATGATTGATGATTGATGATTGATGATTGATGATTGATGATTGATGATTGATGATTTATGATTGATGATTGACGATTGATGGTCGTTGATTGATGATTGATGATTGATGATTGATGATTGATGATTGATTATTGATGATTGATGATTGATTATTGATGATTGATGATTGATGGTTGATGATTGATGATTGATGACTGATGATTGATGATTGATAATTGGTGATTGATGATTGATGATTGATGATTGATGATTGATGATTGATGATTGATGTTTGATGATTTATGATTGATGGTTGATGATTGATGATTGATGATTGATGATTGATGATTGATGATTGATGATGGATGATTAATGAATGATGATTGATGATTGATGATTGATGATTGATGATTGATGATTGATGATTGATGATTGATGAATGACGATTGATGATTGATCATTGATGATTGATGATTGATGATTGATGATTGATGGCTGATGATTGATGATTGATGAGTGATGTTTGATGATTGATGATTGATGATTGATAATTGGTGATTGATGATTGATGATTGATGATTGATGGTTGATGATTGATGATTGATGATTGAAGATGATTGATGATTGATGATTGATGATTGATGATTGATGATTGATGATTGATGATTGATGATTGATGATTGATGATAGATGATTGATGATTGATGATTGATGACCGATGATTGATGATTGCTGATTGATGATTAATGATTGCTGATTGATGATTGATGATTGATGATTGATGATTGAAGATTGATGATTGATGATTGTTGATTGATGATTGGTGATTGATGATTGATGATTGATGATTGATGATTGATGATGGATGATTGATGATTGATGATTGATAATGGATGATTGACGATTGATGATTGATGATTGATGATTGATGATTGATGATTGATGATTGATGATTGATGATTGTCGATTGATTATTGTTGATTTATGCTTGATGATTGATGATTGATGATTGATGATTGATAATTGATGATTGATGATTGATGATTGATGATTGATGGTTGATGATTGCTGATTGATGATTAATGATTGATGATTGATGATTGATGATTGATGATTGATGATTGTTGATTGATGATTATTGATTGATGATTGATGATTGATGATTGGTGATTGATGATTGATGATTGATGATTGATGATTGATGATTGATGATTGATGATTGATGATGGATGATTGATGATTGATGATTGATAATGGATGATTGATGATTGATGATTGATGATTGATGATTGATGATTGATGATTGATGATTGATGATTGTCGATTAATGATTGTTGATTTATGATTGATGATTGATGATTGATGATTGATGATTGATAATTGATGATTGATGATTGATGATTGATAATTGATGATTGATGATTGATGATTGATGTTTGATGATTGATGATTGATGATTGATGATTGCTGATTGATGATTGATGATTGATGATTGATGATTGATGATTGATGATTGATGATTGATGGTTCATGATTGATGATTGATGATTGAGGATTGAAGATTGAGAATTGATCATTGATGATGGATGATTGATGATTGATGATTGATGATTGATGATTGATGATTGATGATTGATGATTGATGATTGATGATTGATGATTGATGATTGATGATTGATGATTGATGATGGATGATTGATGATTGATGATTGATGATTGATGATTGATGATTGATCATTGATCATTGATCATTGATGATTGATGATTGATGATTGATGGTTGATGATTGATGTTTGATGATTGATGATAGATGATTGATGGTTGATGATTGATGATTGATGATTGATGATTGTTGATTGATGAATGATGATTGATGATTGATGATTGATGATTGATGATTGATGATTGATGATTGATGATTGATGATTGATGATTGATGATTGATGATTGATGATTGATGATTGATGATTGATGGTTTATGATTGATGATTGATGATTGATGATTGATGATTGATGATTGATGATTGATGATTGATGATTGATGATTGATGATTGATGATTGATGATTGATGATTGATGATTGATGATTGATGATTGATGATTTATGATTGATGATTGACGATTGATGGTTGTTGATTGATGATTGATGATTGATGATTGATGATTGATGATTGATGATTGATTATTGATGATTGATGATTGATGATTGATGATTGATGATTGATGGTTGATGATTGATGATTGATGACTGATGTTTGATGATTGATGATTGATAATTGGTGATTGATGATTGATGATTGATGGTTGATGATTGATGATTGATGATTGATGATTGATGATGGATGATTGATGATTGATGATTGATGATTGATGATTGATGATTGATGATTGATGATTGATGATTGATGATTGATGATTGATGATTGATGATTGATGATTGATGATTGATGATTGATGATTGATGATTGATGATTGATGATTGATGATTGATGATTGATGATTGATGATTGATGAATGATGATTGATGATTGATCATTGATGATTGATGATTGATGATTGATGATTGATGATCCATGGTTGATGATTGATGATTGATGATTGATGATTGATGATTGATTATTGATGATTGATGATTGATGATTGATGATTGATTATTGATGATTGATTATTGATGATTGATGATTGATGGTTGATGATTGATGATTGATGACTGATGTTTGATGATTGATGATTGATAATTGGTGATTGATGATTGATGATTGCTGGTTGATGATTGATGATTGATGATTGATGATTGATGATTGATGATTGATGATTGATGATTGATGATTGATGATTGATGATTGATGATTGATGATTGATGATTGATGATTGATGATTGATGATTGATGATTGATGATTGATGATTGATGATTGATGATTGATGATTGATGATTTATGATTGATGATTGACGATTGATGGTTGTTGATTGATGATTGATGATTGATGATTGATGATTGATTATTGATGATTGATTATTGATCATTGATGATTGATGATTGATGGTTGATGATTGATGATTGATGACTGATGTTTGATGATTGATGATTGATATTTGGTGATTGATGATTGATGATTGATGATTGATGGTTGATGATTGATTATTGATGATTGATGATTGATGATTGATGATGGAAGATTAATGATTGATGATTGATGATTGATGATTGGTGATTGATGATTGATGAATAATGATTGATGATTGATGATTGATGATTGATGATTGATGATTGATGATCGATGATTGATGATTGATGATTGATGATTGATGATTGATGATTGATGATTGATGATTGATGATTGATGATTGATGATTGATGATTGATGATTGATGATTGATGATTGATGATTGATGATTGATGATTGATGATTGATGATTGATGATTGATGATTGATGATTGATGATTGATGATTAATGATTGATGATTTATGATCGATGATTGACGATTGATGGTTGTTGATTGATGATTGATGATTGATGATTGATGATTGATTATTGATGATTGATGATTGATTATTGATGATTGATGATTGATGGTTGATGATTGATGATTGATGATTGATGATTGATGATTGATGATTGATGATTGATGATTGATGATTGATGATTGATGATTGATGATTGATAATTGATGATTGATGATTGATGATTGATGATTGATGATTGATGATTGATGATTGATGATTGATGATTGATGATTGATGATTGATGATTGATGATTGATGATTGATGATTGATGAATGATGATTGATGATTGATCATTGATGATTGATGATTGATGATTGATGATTGATGGCTGATGATTGATGATTGATGATTGATGATTGATGATTGATGATTGATGATTGATGATTGATGATTGATGATTGATGATTGATGATTGATGATTGATGATTGATGATTGATGATTGATGATACATGATTGATGATTGATGATTGATGATTGATGATGGATGATTGATGATTGATGATTGATGATTGATGATTGATGGTTTATGATTGATGATTGATGATTGATGATTGATGATTGATGATTGATGATTGATGATTGATGATTGATGATTGATGATTGATGATTGATGATTGATGATTTATGATTGATGATTGACGATTGAAGGGTTGTTAATTGATGATTGATGATTGATAATTGATGATTGATGATTGATGATTGATGATTGATGACTGATTATTGATGATTGATGATTGATGATTGATTATTGATGATTGATTATTGATGATTGATGATTGATGGTTGATGATTGATGATTGATGACTGATGTTTGATGATTGATGATTGATAATTGGTGATTGATGATTGATGATTGATGGTTGATGATTAATGATTGATGATTGATGATTGATGATTGATGATTGATGATTGATGATTGATGATTGATGATTGATGATTGATGATTGATGATTGATGATTGATGATTGATGATTGATGATTGATGATTGATGATTGATGATTGATGATTTTATGATTGATGATTGACGATTGATGGTCGTTGATTGATGATTGATGATTGATGATTGATGATTGATGATTGATTATTGATGATTGATGATTGATTATTGATGATTGATGATTGATGGTTGATGATTGATGATTGATGACTGATGTTTGATGATTGATAATTGGTGATTGATGATTGATGATTGATGATTGATGATTGATGATTGATGATTGATGATTGATGTTTGATGATTTATGATTGATGGTTGATGATTGATGATTGATGATTGATGATTGATGATTGATGATTGATGATGGATGATTAATGATTGATGATTGATGATTGATGATTGGTTATTGATGATTGATGAATAATGATTGATGATCCATGGTTGATGATTGATGATTGATGATTGATGATTGATGATTGATGATTGATGATTGATGATTGATGATTGATGAATGACGATTGATGATTGATCATTGATGATTGATGATTGATGATTGATGATTGATGGCTGATGATTGATGATTGATGAGTGATGTTTGATGATTGATGATTGATGATTGATAATTGGTGATTGATGATTGATGATTGATGATTGATTGATTGATGGTTGATGATTGATGATTGATGATTGAAGATGATTGATGATTGATGATTGATGATTGATGATTGATGATTGATGATTGATGATTGATGATAGATGATAGATGATTGATGATTGATGATTGATGATTGATGACCGATGATTGATGATTGCTGATTGATGATTAATGATTGCTGATTGATGATTGATGATTGATGATTGATGATTGAAGATTGATGATTGATGATTGTTGATTGATGATTGGTGATTGATGATTGATGATTGATGATTGATGATTGATGATGGATGATTGATGATTGATGATTGATAATGGATGATTGACGATTGATGATTGATGATTGAAGATTGAAAATTGATGATTGATGATTGATGATTGATGATTGTCGATTGATTATTGTTGATTTATGCTTGATGATTGATGATTGATGATTGATAATTGATGATTGATGATTGATGATTGATGATTGATGGTTGATGATTGATGATTGATGATTAATGATTGATGATTGATGATTGATGATTGATGATTGTTGATTGATGATTGATGATTGATGATTGATGATTGATGATTGGTGATTGATGATTGATGATTGATGATTGATGATTGATGATTGATGATTGATGATTGATGATGGATGATTGATGATTGATGATTGATAATGGATGATTGATGATTGATGATTGATGATTGATGATTGATGATTGATGATTGATGATTGATGATTGATGATTGTCGATTAATGATTGTTGATTTATGATTGATGATTGATGATTGATGATTGATGATTGATGATTGATGATTGATAATTGATGATTGATGATTGATGATTGATAATTGATGATTGATGATTGATGATTGATGTTTGATGATTGATGATTGATGATTGATGATTGCTGATTGATGATTGATGATTGATGATTGATGATTGATGATTGATGATTGATGATTGATGGTTCATGATTGATGATTGATGATTGAGGATTGAAGATTGAGAATTGATCATTGATGATGGATGATTGATGATTGATGATTGATGATTGATGATTGATGATTGATGATTGATGATTGATGATTGATGATTGATGATTGATGATTGATGATTGATGATTGATGATTGATGATTGATGATGGATGATTGATGATTGATGATTGATGATTGATGATTGATGATTGATGATTGATCATTGATCATTGATCATTGATGATTGATGATTGATGATTGATGGTTGATGATTGATGTTTGATGATTGATGATAGATGATTGATGGTTGATGATTGATGATTGATGATTGATGATTGTTGATTGATGAATGATGATTGATGATTGATGATTGATGATTGATGATTGATGATTGATGATTGATGATTGATGATTGATGATTGATGATTGATGATTGATGATTGATGATTGATGATTGATGATTGATGATTGATGATTGATGATTGATGATTGATGATTGATGATTGATGATTGATGATTGATGATTGATGATTGATGATTGATGATTGATGATTGATGATTGATGATTTATGATTGATGATTGACGATTGATGGTTGTTGATTGATGATTGATGATTGATGATTGATGATTGATGATTGATGATTGATTATTGATGATTGATGATTGATGATTGATGATTGATGATTGATGGTTGATGATTGATGATTGATGACTGATGTTTGTTGATTGATGATTGATAATTGGTGATTGATGATTGATGATTGATGGTTGATGATTGATGATTGATGATTGATGATTGATGATGGATGATTGATGATTGATGATTGATGATTGATGATTGATGATTGATGATTGATGATTGATGATTGATGATTGATGATTGATGATTGATGATTG
>CATOZT010000024.1:0-53335 GCA_954870665.1 Stratiomys singularior
ATCATCAATCATCAATCATCAATCATCAATCATCAATCATCAATCATCAATCATCAATCATCAATCATCAATCATCAATCATCAATCATCGATCATCAATCATCAATCATCAATCATCAATCGTCAATCATCTATTATCAATCATCAATCATCAATCATCAGTCATCAATCATCAATCATATATTATCGATCATCAATCATCAATCATCAATTATCAATCATAAATTATAAATCATCAATCATCCATCATCCATCACCAATAATCAATCATCAAAAATCAATCATCAATCATCAATCATCAATCATCAATCATCAATCATCAATCATCAATCATAAATCATCAATTATCAATCATCAATCATCAATCATCAATCATCACTTATCAAACATCAATCATTAAGCATCAGTCATCAATCATCAATCATCAATCATCAATTATCATTCATCAATCATCAATCATCAATCATCAATCATCAATCATCAATCATCAATCATAAATTATAAATCATCAATCATCCATCATCCATCACCAATAATCAATCATCAATAATCAATCATCAATCATCAATCATCAATCATCAATCATCAATCATCAATCATCAATCATCAATCATCAATCATCAATCATCAATCATCAATCATCAATCATCAATCATCAATCATCAATCATCAATCACCAATCATCAATCATCAATCATCAATCATCAATCATCAATCATGATTAATCATCAATCATTAATCATCAATCTTCAATCATCAATCATAAATCATCAAATATCAATCATCAATCATCAATCCTCAGTCATCAATCATCAATCATCAATTATCAATCATAAATTATCAATCATCAATCATAAATCATCAATCATCAATCATCAAACATCAATCTTCAATCATGAATCATGAATCATGAATCATCTATCATCAATCATCAATCATCAATTATCAATCATCTCTCATCAATCATCAATCGTCAATCATCAATCGGTCATCATCAATCATCAATCATCAATCATCAATCATCAATCATCAATCATCAATCATCAATCATCAATCATCGATCATCACTTATCAATCATCAATCATCAATCATCAATCATCAATCGTCAATCATCTATTATCAATCATCAATCATCTATCATCAGTCATCAATCATCAATCATCAATCATCAATAATCAAACATCAATCTTCAATCATGAATCATGAATCATGAATCATCTATCATCAATCATCAGTCATCAATCATCAATCAACAATAATCAATCATCAATCATCAATCATCAATCATCAATCATAAGTAATCAATAATCAATCTTCAATCATCAATCATCAATCATCAATCATCAATCATCAATCATCAATCATCAATCATCAATCATCAATCATCAATCATCAATCATCAATCATCAATCATCAATCATCAATCATCAATCATCAATCATCAATCATCAATCATCAATCATCGATCATCAATCATCAATCATCAATCATCAATCATCAATCATCAATCATCAATCATCAATCATCAATCATCAATCATCAATCATCAATCATCAATCATCAATCATCAATCATCAATCATCAATCATCAATCATCAATCATCAATCAGCCATCATCAAACATCAATCTTCAATCATGAATCATAAATCATGAATCATCTATCATCAATCATCAATCATCAATTATCAATCATCACTCATCAATCGTCAATCATCAATCGGTCATCATCAATCATCAATCATCAATCATCAATCATCAATCATCAATCATCAATCATCAATCATCAATCATCAATCATCAATCATCAATCATCAATCATCGATTATCAATCATCAATCATCAATCATCAATCGTCAATCATCTATTATCAATCATCAATCATCAATCGTCAATCATCAATTATCAATCATCAATCATCAATCATCAATCATCAGTCATCAATCATCAATAATCAATCATCAATCATCAATCATCAATCATCAATCATCAATCATCAATCATCAATCAACAATAATCAATCATCAATCAACAATCATCAATCATCAATCAACAATCATCAATCATCAATCATCAATCATCAATCATCAATCATCAATCATCAATCATCAATCAACAATCATCAATCATCAATCATCAATCATCAATCATCTATCATCAATCATCAATCATCAATCATCTATCATCAATCATCAATCATCAATCATCAATCATCAATCATCAATCATCAATCATCAATCATCAATCATCAATCATCAATCATCAATCATCAATCATCAATCATCAATCATCAATCATCCATCATCAATCATCAATCATCAATCATCAATCATCAATCATCAATCATCAATCATCAATCATCAATCATCCATCATCAATCATCAATCATCAATCATCGATCATCAATCATCAATCATCAATCATCAATCATCTATCATCAATCATCAATCATCATTCATCAATCATCAATCACCAATCATCAATCATCAATCATCAATCATCAATCATCAATCATCAATCATCAATCATCAATCATCAATCATCAATCATCAATCATCAATCATCAATCATCAATCATCAATCATCAACCATTAATCATCAATCATCAATCATCAATCATCAATCATCAATCATCAATCATCAATCATCAATCATCAATCATCAATCATCAATCATCAATCATCAATTATCAATCATCAATCATCAATCATCAATCATTAATCATCAATAATCAATCATCAATCATCACGCATCAAACACCAATTATCAATCATCAATCATCAATCATCAATCATCAATCATCAAACATCAATCATCAATCATCAATCATCAATCATCAATCATCAATCATCAATCATCAATCATCAATCATCAATCATCAATCATCAATCAACAATCATCAATCATCAATCATCAATCATCAATCATCAATCATCAATCATCAATCATCAATCATCAATCATCAATCAACAATAATCAATCATCAATCATCAATCATCAATCATCAATCATCAATCATCAATCATCAATCATCAATCATCAATCATCAATCATCAATCATCAATCATCAATCATCAATCATCAATCATCAATCATCAATCATCCATCATCAATCATCAATCATCAATCATCAATCATCAATCATCAATCATCAATCATCAATCATCTATCATCAATCATCAATCATCAATCATCAATCACCAATCATCAATCATCAATCATCAATCATCAATCATCAATCATCAATCATCAATCATCAATCATCAATCATCAACCATTAATCATCAATCATCAATCATCAATCATCAATCATCAATCCACAATCATTAATCATCAATCATCAATCATCAAGCATCAATCACCAATTATCAATCTTCAATCATCAATAATCAATCATCAATCATGAATCATCAATCATCAATCATCAATCATCAATCATCAATCATCAATCATCAATCATCAATCATCAATCATCAATCATCAATCATCAATCAACAATAATCAATCATCAATCAACAATCATCAATCATCAATCATCAATCATCAATCATCAATCATCAATCATCAATCATCAATCATCAATCATCAATCATCAATCATCAATCATCAATCATCAATCAACAATCATCAATCATCAATCATCAATCATCAATTATCAATCATCAATCATCAATCATCAATCATCTATCATCTATCATCAATCATCAATCATCAATCATCAATCATCAATCATCAATCATTAATCATCAATCATTAATCATCAATCATCAATCATCAATCATCAATCATCAATTATCAATCATCAATCATCAATCATCAATCATCAATCATCAATCATCAATCATGATTAATCATCAATCATCAATCATCAATCTTCAATCATCAATCATCAATCAACAATCATCAATCATCAAGCATCAATCATCAATCATCAATCATCAATCATGAATCATCAATCATGAATCATCAATCATCAATCATCAATCATCAATCATCAATCATCAATCATCAATCATCAATCATCAATCATCAATCATCAATTATCAATCATCAATCATCAATCATCAATCATAAATCATCAATCATCAATCATCAATCATCAATCATCAATCATCAATCATCAATCATTAATCATCAATCATCAAACATCAATCTTCAATCATGAATCATGAATCATGAATCATCTATCATCAATCATCAATCATCAATTATCAATCATCACTCATCAATCATCAATCGTCAATCATCAATCGGTCATCATCAATCATCACTCATCAATCATCAATCATCAATCATCAATTATCAATCAGCAATCATCAATCATCAATCATCAATCATCAATCATCAATCATCAATCATCAATCATCAATCATCAATCATCAATCATCTATCATCAATCATCAATCATCAATCATCAATCATCAATCATCAATCATCAATCATCAATCATCAATCATCAATCATCAATCATCAATCATCAATCATCAATCATCGATCATCAATCATCAATCATCAATCATCAATCATCAATCATCAATCATCAATCGTCAATCATCTATTATCAATCATCAATCATCAATCATCAGTCATCAATCATCAATCATATATTATCGATCATCAATCATCAATCATCAATCATCAATCATAAATTATAAATCATCAATCATCCATCATCCATCACCAATAATCAATCATCAATAATCAATCATCAATCATCAATCATCAAACATCAATCATCAATCATCAATCATCAATCATCAATCATCAATCATCAATCATCAATCATCAATCATCAATCATCAATCATCAATCATCAATCATCCATCATCCATCACCAATAATCAATCATCAATAATCAATAATCAATCATCAATCATCAATCATCAATCATTAATCATCAATCATCAATCATCAATCATCAATCATCAATCATCAATCATCAATTACCAATCATCAATCATCAATCATCAATCATCAATCATCAATCATCAATCATCAATCATGATTAATCATCAATCATCAATCATGATTAATCATCAATCATCAATCATCAATCATCAATCATCAATCATAAATCATCAATCATCAATCATCAATCATCAATCATCAATCATCAATCATCAATCATCAATCATCAATCATCAATCATCAATCATCAATCATCAATCATCAATCATCAATCATCAATCATCAATCATCAATCATCAATCATCAATCATCAATCATCAATCATCAATCATCAATCATCAATCATCAATCATCAATAATCAATCATCAATCATCAATCATCAATCATCAATCATCAATCATCAATCATCAATCATCAATCATCAATCATCAATCATTAATCATCAATCATCAAACATCAATCTTCAATCATGAATCATGAATCATGGATCATCTATCATCAATCATCAATCATCAATTATCAATCATCACTCATCAATCATCAATCGTCAATCATCAATCGGTCATCATCAATCATCACTCATCAATCATCAATCATCAATCATCAATCATCAATCATCAATCATCAATCATCAATCATCAATCATCAATCATCAATCATCAATCATCAATCATCAATCATCAATCATCAATCATCAATCATCAATCATCAATCATCAATCATCAATCATCAATCATCAATTATCAATCATCAATCATCAATCATCACTTATCAAACATCAATCATTAAGCATCAGTCATCAATCATCAATCATCAATCATCAATCATCAATCATCAATCACCAATCATCAATCATCAATCATCAATCATCAATCATGATTAATCATCAATCATTAATCATCAATCTTCAATCATCAATCATAAATCATCAAATATCAATCATCAATCATCAATCATCAATCATCAATCATCAATCATCAATCATCAATTATAAATCATCAATTATCAATCATCAATCATAAATCATCAATCATCAATCATCAATCATCAAACATCAATCTTCAATCATGAATCATGAATCATGAATCATCTATCATCAATCATCAATAATCAATTATCAATCATCACTCATCAATCATCAATCGTCAATCATCAATCGGTCATCATCAATCATCAATCATCAATCATCAATCATCAATCATCAATCATCAATCATCAATCATCAATCATCAATCATCAATCATCAATCATCGATCATCAATCATCAATCATCAATCATCAATCATCAATCATCAATCATCAATCATCAATCATCAATCATCAATCATCAATCGTCAATCATCTATTATCAATCCTCAATCATCAATCATCAGTCATGAATCATCAATCATCAATCATCAATCATCAATCATCAATCATCAATCATCAAACATCAATCTTCAATCATGAAACATGAATCATGAATCATGAATCATCTATCATCAATCATCAATTATCAATCATCACTCATCAATCATCAATCGTCAATCATCAATCGGTCATCATCATTCATCAATCATCAATCATCAATCATCAATCATCAATCATCAATCATCAATCATCAATCATCAATCATCAATCATGATCAATCATCAATCATCAATAATAAATCATCAATCATCAATCATCAATCATCAATCATCAATCATCAATCATCAATCATCAATCATCAATCATCAATCATCAATCATCAATCATCAATCATCATTCATCGATCATCAATCATCAATCATCAATCATCAATCATCAATCATCAATCGTCAATCATCTATTATCAATCATCAATCATCAATCATCAATCAGGAGTCATCAATCATCAATCATCAATCAGCAATCATCAATCATCAATCATCAATCATAAATTATAAATCATCTATCATCAATCATCAATCATCAATCATCAATCATCAACCATTAATCATCAATCATCAATCATCAATCATCAATCATCAATCATCAATTATCAATCATCAATCATCAATCATCAATCATGTTTAATCATCAATCATCAATCATCAATCTTCAATCATCAATCATCAATCATCAATCATCAATCATCAATCATCAACCATCAATCATCAATCATCAATCATCAATCATCAATCATCAATCATCAATCATCAATCATCAATCATCAATCATTAATAATCAATCATCAATCATCAATCATCAATTATCAATCATCAATCATCAATCATCAATCATAAATCATCAATCATCAATCATCAATCATCAATCATCAATCATCAATCATCAATCATCAATCATCAATCATCAATCATCAATCATCAAACATCAATCTTCAACCATGAATCATGAATCATGAATCATCTATCATCAATCATCAATTATCAATCTTCACTCATCAATCATCAATCGTTAATCATCAATCGGTCATCATCAATCATCAATCATCAATCATCAATCATCAATCATCAATCATCAATCATCAATCCTCAATCATCAATCATCAATCATCAATCTTCAATCATCAATCATCAATCATCAATCATCAATCATCAATCATCAATCATCAATCATCAATCATCAATCATCAATCATCAATCATCAATTATCAATCATCAATCATCAATCATCAATCATCAATCATAAATCATCAATCATCAATCATCAATCATCAATCATCAATCATCAATCATCAAACATCAATTTTCAATCATGAATCATGAATCATGAATCATCTATCATCAATCATCAATCATCAATTATCAATCATCACTCATCAATCATCAATCGTCAATCATCAATCGGTCATCATCAATCATCAATCATCAATCATCAATCATCAATCATCAATCATCAATCATCAATCATCAATCATCAATCATCAATCATCAATCATCAATCATCAATCATCAATCATCAATCATCAATCATCAATCATCAATCATCAATCATCAATCATCAATCATCAACCATCAATCATCAATCATCAATCATCAATCATCAATCATCAATCATCAATCATCAATCATCAATCATCAATCATCAATCATCAATCATCAATCATCAATCATCAATCATCAATCATCAATCATCAATCATCAATCATCAATCATCAATCATCAATCATCAATCATCAATCATCAATCATCAATCATCAATCATCAATCATCAATCATCGATCATCAATCATCAATCATCAATCATCAATCATCAATCGTCAATCATCAATCATCAATCATCAATCATCAGTCATCAATCATCAATCATCAATCGTCAATAATCGATCATCAATCATCAATCATCAATCATCAATCATCAATCATAAATTATAAATCATCAATCCACCATCATCCATCACCAATAATCAATCATCAATAATCAATCATCAATTATCAATCATCAATCATCAATCATCAATCATCAATCATCAATCATCAATCATCAATCATCAATCATCAATCATCAATCATCAATCATCAATCATCAATCATCAATCATCAATCATCAATCATCAATCATCAATCATCAATCATCAATCATCAATCATTAATCATCAATTATCAATCATCAATCATCAATCATCACTTATCAAACATCAATCATTAAGCATCAGTCATCAATCATCAATCATCAATCATCAATCATCAATCATCAATCATCAATCATCAATCACCAATCATCAATCATCAATCATCAATCATCAATCATGATTAATCATCAATCATTAATCATCAATCTTCAATCATCAATCATAAATCATCAAATATCAATCATCAATCATCAATCATCAATCGTCAATCATTAATCATCAATTATCAATCATCAATCATCAATCATCAATCATAAATCATCAATCATCAATCATCAATTATCAATCTTCAATCATGTATCATGAATCATGAATCATCTATCATCAATCATCAATCATCAATTATCAATCATAACTCATCAATCATCAATCGTCAATCATCAATCGGTCATCATCAATCATCAATCATCAATCATCAATCATCGATCATCAATCATCAATCATCAATCATCAATCATCAATCATTAATCATCAATCATCAATCATCAATCATCAATCATCAATCATCAATCATCAATCATCAATCATCAATCATCAATCATCAACCATCAATCATCAATCATCAATCATCAATCATCAATCATCAATCATCAATCATCAATCATCAATCATCAATCATCAATCATCAATCATCAATCATAAATCATCAATCATCAATCATCAATCGTCAATCATCAATAATCATTCATCAATCATCAATCATCAATCATCAATCATCAATCATCAATCATCAATCATCAATCATCTATCATCAATCATCAATTATCAATCATCAATCATCAATCATCAATCATCAATCATCAACCATTAATCATCAATCATCAATCATCAATCTTCGATCATCAATCATCAATCATCAATCATCAATCATCAATCATCAATCATCAATCATCAATCATCAATCATCAATCATCAATCATCAATCATCAATCATCAATCATCAATCATCAATCATCAATCATCAATCATCAATCATCAATCATCAATCATCAATCATCAATCATCAATCATCAATCATCAATCATCAATCATCAATCATCAATCATCAACCATCAATCATCAATCATCAATCATCAATCATCAATCAACAATAATCAATCATCAATCAACAATCATCAATCATCAATCATCAATCATCAATGATCAATCGTAAATCCTCGATCATCAATCATCAATCATCAATCATCAATCATCAATCATCAATCATCAATCATCAATCATCAATCATCAATCATCAATCATCAATCATCAATCATCAATCATCAATCATGTATCATCAATCATCAATCATCAATCATCAGCCATTAATCAACAATCATCAATCATCAATCATCAATCATCAATCATCAATCATCAATCATATATTATCAATCATCAATCATTAATCATCAATCATCAAACATCAATCATCAATCATCATTCATCAAGCATCAATCATCAAGCATCAATCATCAACCATCAATCATCAATCATCATTCATCAATCATCAATCATCAATCATCAATCATCAATCATCAATCATCATTCAGCAATCAGCAATCATTATTCATCTATCATCAATAATCAATCATCTATCATCAATCATCATTAATCAATCATCAATCATCAATCATAAATTATAAATCATCAATCATCCATCATCCATCACCAATAATCAATCATCAATAATCAATCATCAATCATCAATCATCAATCATCAATCATAAATCATCAATTTTCAATTATCAATCATCAAGAAACAATCATCGATAAACAATTAAATATCATCAATCGTCAAAACTAAATCATCAATCATCAATCATCAATCATCAATCATCAATTATCAATCATCAATCATCAATCATCAATCATCAATCATCAATCATCAATCATCAATCATCAATCATCAATCATCAATCATCAATCATCAATCATCAATCATCAATCATCAATCATCAATCATCAATCATCAATCATCAATCATCAATCATCAATCATCAATCATCAATCATCAATCATCAATCATCAATCATCAATCATCAATCATCAATAATCAATCATCTATCATCAATCATCAATCATCAATCATCAATCATCAATCATCAATCATCAATCATCAATCATCAATCATCAATCATCAATCATCAATCATCAATCATCAATCATCAATCATCAATCATCAATCATCAATCATCAATCATCAATCATCAATCATCAATCATCAATCATCAATCATCAATCATCAATCATCAATCATCAACCATCAATCATTAATCATCAATCATCAAACATCAATCCTCAATCATCAATCATCAATCATCAATCATCAATCATCAATAATCAATCACCAATCATCAATCATCAATCATCAATCATCAATCATCAATCCTCAATCATCAATCATCAATCATCAATCATCAATCATCAACCATCAATCATCAATCATCAATCATCAATCATCAATCATCAATCATCAATCATCAATGATCAATCATCAATCAACAATCATCAATCATCAATCATCAATCATCAATCATCAATCATCAATCATCAATCATCAATCATCAATCATCAATCATCAATCATCAATCATCAATCACCAATCATCAATCATCAATCATCAATCATCAATCATCAATCAGCAATCATCAATCATCAATCATCAATCATCAATCATCAATCATCAATCATCAATAATCAATCAACAATCATCAATCATCAATCATCAATCATCAACCATCAATCATCAATCATCAATCATCAATCATCAATCATCAATCATCAACCATTTATCATCAATCATCAATCATCAATCATCAATCATCAATCATCAATCATCAATCATCAATCATCTATCATCAATCATCAATCATCAATCATCAATCATCAATCCTCAATCATCAATCATCAATCATCAATCATCAATCATCAATCATCAATCATCAATCATCAATCATCAACCATCAATCATCAATCCTCAATCATCAATCATCAATCATCAATCATCAATCATCAATCATCAATCATCAATCATCAATCATCAACCATCAATCATCAATCATCAATCATCAATCATCAATCATCAATCATCAATCAACAATAATCAATCATCAATCAACAATCATCAATCATCAATCATCAATCATCAATCATCAATCATGAATCATCAATCATCAATCATCAATCATCAATCATCAATCATCAATCATCAATCATCAATCATCAATCATCAATCATCAATCATCAATCATCAATCATCAATCATCAATCATCAATCATCAATCATCAATCATCAATCATCAATCATCAATCACCAATCATCAATCATCAATCATCAATCATCAATCATCAATCATCAATCATCAATCATCAATCATCAATCATCAATCATCCATCATCCATCATTAATCATCAATCATCAATCATCAATCATCAATCATCAATCATCGATCATCAATCATCAATCATCAATCATCAATCATCAATCATCAATCATCAATCATCAATCATCAAGCATCAATCATCAATCATCAATCATCAATCATCAATCATCAATCACCAATCATCAATCATCAATCAGCAATCATCAATCATCAATCATCAATCATCAATCATCAATCATCAATCATCAATCATCAATCATCAATCATCAATCATCAATCATCAATCATCAATCATCAATCATCAATCATCAATCATCAATCATCAATCATCAATCATCAATCATCAATCATCAATCATCAATCATCAATCATCAATCATCAATCATCAATCATCAATCATCTATCATCAATCATCAATCATCAATCATCAATATCAATCATCATTCATCAAGCATCAATCATCATCCATCAATCATCAATCATCAATCAGCAATCAGCAATCATTATTCATCTATCATCAATTATCAATCATCTATCATCAATCATCATTAATCAATCATCAATCATAAATTATAAATCATCAATCATCCATCATCCATCACCAACAATCAATCATCAATAATCAATCATCAATCATCAATCATCAATCATAAATCATCAATTTTCGATTATCAATCATTAATAAACAATCATCGATAAACAATTAAATATCATCAATAAAAAATCATCGATAAACAATTAAATATCATCAATCGTCAAAACTAAATCATCAATCATCAATCATCAATCGTCAATCATCAATCATCAATCATCAATCATCAATCATCAATCATCAATCATCAATCATCAATCATCAATCATCAATCATCAATCATCAATCATCAATCATCAATCATCAATTATCAATCATCAATCATCAATCATCAATCATCAATCATCAATCATCAATCATCAACCATCAATCATCAATCATCAATAATCAATCATCTATCATCAATCATCAATCATCAATCATCAATCATCAATCATCAATCATCAATCATCATCCATCAATCATCAATCATCAATCATCAATCATCAATCATCAATCATCAATCATCAATCATAAATCATCAAACATCAATCATCAATCAGCAATCATCAATCATCAATCATCAATCATCAATCATCAATCATCAATCATCAATCATCAATCATCAATCATCAATCATCAATCATCAATCATCAAACATCAATCATCAATCATCAATCATCTATCATCAATCATCACTCATCAATCATCAATCATCAATCGGTCATCATCAATCATCAATCATCAATCATCAACCATCAATGATCAATCATCAAATCATCAATCAACAATCTTCAATCATTAATCATCAATCATCAATCATCAATCATCGATCATCAATCATCAATCATCAATCATCAATCACCAATTGTCAATCATCAATCATCAATCATCAATCATCAATCATCAATCATCAACCATCAATCATCAATCATCAATCCTCAATCATCAATCATCAATAATCAATCATCAATCATAAATTATTAATCATCAATCATCCATCATCCATCATCAATCATCAATCATCAATCATCAATCATCAATCATAATTTATTAATCATCAATCATCCATCATCCATCATCCATCATCAATCATCAATCATCAATCATCAACCATCAATCATCAATCATCAATCATCAATCATCAATCATCAATTATCAATCGTCAATCGTCAATAATCAATCATAAATCATCAATCATCAATCATCAATCATCAATCATCAATCATCAATCACCAATCATCAATAATCAATCATAAATCATAAATTATTAATCATCAATCATTCATCATCCATCATCCATCATCAAGCATCAATCATCAATCATCAATCATCAACCATCAATCATCAATCATCAATCATCAATCATCAATCATCAATCATCAATCATCAATCATCAATCATCAATCATCAATCATCAATCATCAATCATCAATCATCAATCATCAATCATCAATCATCAATCATCAATCATCAATCATCAATCACCAATCATCAATCATCAATCATCAATCATCAATCAGCAATCATCAATCATCAATCATCAATCATCAATCATCAATCATCAATCATCAATCATCAATCATTTATCATCAATCATCAATCATCAATCATCAATCATCAATCATCAATCATCAATCATCAATCATCAATCATCAATCATCAATCATCAATCACCAATCATCAATAATCAATCATCAATCATAAATTATTAATCATCAATCATCCATCATCCATCATCAATCGTCAATCATCAATCATTAATCATCAATCATCAATCATCAATCATAAATTATTAATCGTCAATCATCCATTATCAATCATCAATCAACAATCATCAATCATCAATCATAAATTATTAATCATCAATCATCCATCATCCATCATCAATCATCAATCATCAATCATCAATCATCAATCATCAATCATCAATCACCAATCATAAATAATCAATCATAAATCATAAATTATTAATCATCAATCATTCATAATCCATCATCCATCATCAAGCATCAATCATCAATCATCAATCATCAATCATCAATCATCAATCATCAATCATCCATTATCAATCATCAATCATCAATCATCAATCATCAATCATCAATAATCAATCATCAATCATCAATCATCAATCATCAATCATCAATCATCAATCATCAATCATCAATCAGCAATCATCAATCATCAATCATCAATCATCAATCATCAATCATCAATCATCAATCATCAAGCATCAATCAACAATCATCAATCATCAATCGTCAATCATCAATCATCAATCATCAATCATCAATCATCAATCATCAATCATCAATCATCAATCATCAATCATCAATCATCAATCATCAATCATCAGTCATCAATCATCAATCATCAATCATCAATCATCAATCAGCAATCATCAATCATCAATCATCAATCATCAATCATCTATCATCAATCATCACTCATCAATTATCAATCATCAATCACCAATCATCAATCATCAATCATCAATCATCAATCATCAATCATCAATCATCAATCATCAATCACCACTCATCAATCATCAATCATCAATCATCAATCATCAATCATCAATCATCAGTCATCAATCGTCAATCATCAATCATCAATCATCAATCATCAATCATCAATCATTAATCATCAATCATCAATCATCAATAATCAATCATCAATAATCAATCATCAATCATCAATCATCAATCATCAATCACCAATCATCAATAATCAATCATCAATCATAAATTGTTAATCATCAATCATCCATCATCCATCGTCAATCATCAATCATCAATCATTAATCATCAATCATCAATCATCAATCATCAATCATCAATCATCAATCATAAATCATCAATCATCAATCATCAATCATCAATCATCTATCATCAATCATCAATCATAAATTATTAATCATCAATCATCCATCATCAATGATCACTCATTAATCATCAATAATCAATCATCAATCATCAATAATCAATCATCAATCATAAATTATTAATCATCAATCGTCCATCATCCATCATCCATCATCAATCAACAATCATCAATCACCAATCATCAATCATCAATCGGTCATCATCAATCATCAATCATCAATCATCAATCATCAATCATCACTCATCAATCATCAATCATCAATCATCAATCATCAATCATCAATTATCAGTCATCAATCATCAATCATCAATCATCAATCATCACTCATCAATCATCAATCATCAATCATCAATCATCAATCATCAATCATCAATCATCAATCATCAATCATCAATAAACAATAATCAATCATCAATCATCAATCATCAATCATCAATTATCAATCATCAACCATCAATCATCAATCATCAAACATCAATCATCAATCATCAATCATCAATCATCAATCATCAATCTTCAATCATCAATCATCAATCATCAATCATCAATCATCAAACATCAATCATTAATCATCAATAATCAATCATCTATCATCAATCATCAATCATCAATCATCCATCGTCCATCATCCATCATCCATCATCAATCATCAATCATCAATCATCAATCATCAATCATCAATCATCAATCATCAATCATCAATCATCAATCATCAATCATCAATCATCAATCATCAATCATCAATCAATAATCGTCAATCATCAATCATCAATCATCAATCATCAATCATCAATCATCAATCATCAATCATCAATCATCAACCATCAATCATCAATCATCAATCATCAATCATCAATCATCAATCATTAATCATCAATCATCAATCATCAATCATAAATCATCAATCATCAATCGTCAATCATCAATCATCAATCATCAATCATCAATCATCTATCATCAATCATCAATCATCAATCATCAATCATCAATCATCAATCATCAACCATTTATCATTAATCATCAATCATCAATCATCAATCATCAATCATCAATTATCAATCATCAATCATCAATCATCAATCATCAATCATCAATCATCAATCATCAATCATCAATCATCAATCATCAATCATCAATCGTCAATCATCAATCATCCATCATCAATCATCAATCATCAATCATCAATCATCAATCATCAATCATAAATCATCAATCATCAATCATCAATCATCAATCATCAATCATTAATCATCAATAATCAATCATCTATCATCAATCATCAATCATCAATCATCCATCATCCATCATCCATCATCCATCATCAATCATCAATCATCAATCACCAATCATCAATCATCAATCATCAATCATCAATCATCAATCATCAATCATCAATCATCAATCATCAATCATAAATCATCAATCATCAATCCTCAATCATCAATCATCAATCATCAATCATCAATCATCAATCATCAATCATCAGTCATCAATCCTCAATCATCAATCATCAATCATCAATCATCAATCATCAATCATCAATCATCAATCATCAATCATCAAGCATCAATCATCAATCATCAATCATCAATCATCAATCATCAATCATCAATCAACAATAATCAATCATCAATCAACAATCATCAATCATCAATCATCAATCATCAATCATCAATCATCAATCATCAATCATCAATCATCAATCATCAATCATCAATCATCAATCATCAATCATCAATCATCAATCATCAATCATCAATCATCAATCATCAATCATCAATCATCAATCATCAATCATCAATCATCAATCATCAATCATCAATCATCAACCATCAATCATCAATCATCAATCATCAATCATCAATCACCAATCATCAACCATCAATCATCAATCATCAATCATCAATCATCAATCATCAATCATCAATCATCAATCATCAATCATCAATCATCAATCATCAATCATCAATCATCCATCATCCATCATTAATCATCAATCATCAATCATCAATCATCAATCATCGATCATCAATCATCAATCATCAATCATCAATCATCAATCATCAATCATCAATCATCAATCATCAAGCATCAATCATCAATCATCAATCATCAATCATCAATCATCAATCATCAATCACCAATCATCAATCATCAATCAGCAATCATCAATCATCAATCATCAATCATCAATCATCAATCATCAATCATCAATCATCAATCATCAATCATCAATCATCAATCATCAATCATCAATCATCAATCATCAATCATCAATCATCAATCATCAATCATCAATCATCTATCATCAATCATCAATCATTAATCATCAATATCAATCATCATTCATCAAGCATCAATCATCATCCATCAATCATCAATCATCAATCAGCAATCAGCAATCATTATTCATCTACCATCAATAATCAATCATCTATCATCAATCATCATTAATCAATCATCAATCATAAATTATAAATCATCAATCATCCATCATCCATCACCAACAATCAATCATCAATAATCAATCATCAATCATCAATCATCAATCATAAATCATCAATTTTCGATTATCAATCATCAATAAACAATCATCGATAAACAATTAAATATCATCAATAAAAAATCATCGATAAACAATTAAATATCATCAATCGTCAAAACTAAATCATCAATCATCAATCATCAATCGTCAATCATCAATCATCAATCATCAATCATCAATCATCAATCATCAATCATCAATCATCAATCATCAATCATCAATCATCAATCATCAATTATCAATCATCAATCATCAATCATCAATCATCAATCATCAATCATCAACCATCAATCATCAATCATCAATAATCAATCATCTATCATCAATCATCAATCATCAATCATCAATCATCAATCATCAATCATCAATCATCAATCATCAATCATCAATCATCAATCATCAATCATCATCCATCAATCATCAATCATCAAACATCAATCATCAATCATCAATCATAAATCATCAAACATCAATCATCAATCAGCAATCATCAATCATCAATCATCAATCATCAATCATCAATCATCAATCATCAATCATCAATCATCAATCATCAATCATCAATCATCAATCATCAAACATCAATCATCAATCATCAATCATCAATCATCAATAATCACTCATCAATCATCAATCATCAATCGGTCATCATCAATCATCAATCATCAATCATCAAGCATCAATGATCAATCATCAAATCATCAATCAACAATCTTCAATCATTAATCATCAATCATCAATCATCAATCATCGATCATCAATCATCAATCATCAATCATCAATCACCAATCGTCAATCATCAATCATCAATCATCAATCATCAACCATCAATCATCAATCATCAATCCTCAATCATCAATCATCAATAATCAATCATCAATCATAAATTATTAATCATCAATCATCCATCATCCATCATCAATCATCAATCATCAATCATCAATCATCAATCATAATTTATTAATCATCAATCATCCATCATCCATCATCCATCATCAATCATCAATCATCAATCATCAATCATCAATCATCAATCATCAATCATCAATCATCAATCATCAATTATCAATCGTCAATCATCAATCATCAATCATCAATCATCAATCGGTCATCATCAATCATCAATCATCAATCATCAATCATCAATCATCAATCATCAATCATCAATCATCAATCATCAATAATCAATCATAAATCATCAATCATCAATCATCAATCATCAATCATCAATCATCAATCATCAATCATCAATCACCAATCATCAATAATCAATCATAAATCATAAATTATTAATCATCAATCATTCATCATCCATCATCCATCATCAAGCATCAATCATCAATCATCAATCATCAATCATCAATCATCAATCATCAATCATCAATCATCAATCATCAATCATCAATCATCAATCATCAATCATCAATCATCAATCATCAATCATCAATCATCAATCATCAATCATCAATCATCAATCATCAATCATCAATCATCAATCATCAATCATCAATCATCAATCATCAATCATCAATCATCAATCATCAATCATCAATCACCAATCATCAATCATCAATCATCAATCATCAATCAGCAATCATCAATCATCAATCATCAATCATCAATCATCAATCATCAATCATCAATCTTTTATCATCAATCATCAATCATCAGTCATCAATCATCAATCATCAATCATCAATCATCAATCACCAATCATCAATAATCAATCATCAATAATAAATTATTAATCATCAATCATCCATCATCCATCATCAATCGTCAATCATCAATCATTAATCATCAATCATCAATCATCAATCATCAATCATCAATCATAAATTATTAATCGTCAATCATCCATTATCAATCATCAATCAACAATCATCAATCATCAATCATAAATTATTAATCATCAATCATCCATCATCCATTATCAATCATCAATCATCAATCATCAATCACCAATCATAAATAATCAATCATAAATCATAAATTATTAATCATCAATCATTCATAATCCATCATCCATCATCAAGCATCAATCATCAATCATCAATCATCCATCATCAATCATCAATCATCAATCATCAATCATCAATCATCAATCATCAATCATCAATCATCAATAATCAATCATCAATCATCAATCATCAATCATAAATCATCAATCATCAATCATCAATCAGCAATCATCAATCATCAATCATCAATCATCAATCATCAATCATCAATCATCAATCATCAATCATCAATCATCAATCATCAATCATCAATCATCAATCATCAATCATCAATCGTCAATCATCAATCATCAATCATCAATCATCAATCATCAATCATCAATCATCAATCATCAATCATCAATCATCAATCATCAATCATCAATCATCAATCATCAATCATCAATCATCAGTCATCAATCATCAATCATCAATCATCAATCATCAATCAGCAATCATCAATCATCAATCATCAATCATCAATCATCTATCATCAATCATCACTCATCAATCATCAATCATCAATCACCAATCATCAATCATCAATCATCAATCATCAATCATCAATCACCACTCATCAATCATCAATCATCAATCATCAATCATCAATCATCAGTCATCAATCGTCAATCATCAATCATCAATCATCAATCATCAATCATCAATCATCAATCATCAATCATCAATCATCAATCATTAATCATCAATCATCAATCATCAATAATCAATCATCAATAATCAATCATCAATCATCAATCATCAATCATCAATCACCAATCATCAATAATCAATCATCAATCATAAATTGTTAATCATCAATCATCCATCATCCATCGTCAATCATCAATCATCAATCATTAATCATCAATCATCAATCATCAATCATCAATCATCAATCATCAATCATCAATCATCAATCATCAATCATCAATCATCAATCATCAATCATCAATCATCTATCATCAATCATCAATCATAAATTATTAATCATCAATCATCCATCATCAATGATCCCTCATTAATCATCAATAATCAATCATCAATCATCAATAATCAATCATCAATCATAAATTATTAATCATCAATCGTCCATCATCCATCATCCATCATCCATCATCAATCATCAATCATCAATCACCAATCATCAATCATCAATCGGTCATCATCAATAATCAATCATCAATCATCAATCATCAATCATCAATCATCAATCATCAATCATCAATCATCAATCATCAGTCATCAATCATCAATCATCAATCATCAATCATCACTCATCAATCATCAATCATCAATCATCAATCATCAATCATCAATCATCAATCATCAATCATCAATCATCAATCATCAATAAACAATAATCAATCATCAATCATCAATCATCAATCATCAATTATCAATCATCAACCATCAATCATCAATCATCAAACATCAATCATCAATCATCAATCATCAATCATCAATCATCAATCTTCAATCATCAATCATCAATCATCAATCATCAATCATCAAACATCAATCATTAATCATCAACAATCAATCATCTATCATCAATCATCAATCATCAATCATCCATCATCCATCATCCATCATCCATCATCCATCATCAATCATCAATCATCAATCATCAATCATCAATCATCAATCATCAATCATCAATCATCAATCATCAATCGTCAGTCATCAATCATCAATCATCAATCATCAATCATCAATCATCAATCATCAACCATCAATCATCAATCATCAATCATCAATCATCGATCATCAATCATCAATCATTAATCATCAATCATCAATCATCAATCATAAATCATCAATCATCAATCGTCAATCATCAATCATCAATCATCAATCATCAATCATCAATCATCAATCATCTATCATCAATCATCAATCATCAATCATCAATCATCAATCATCAACCATTTATCATTAATCATCAATCATCAATCATCAATCATCAATCATCAATTATCAATCATCAATCATCAATCATCAATCATCAATCATCAATCATCAATCATCAATCATCAATCATCAATCATCAATCATCAATCATCAATCGTCAATCATCAATCATCCATCATCAATCATCAATCATCAATCATCAATCATCAATCATAAATCATCAATCATCAATCATCAATCATCAATCATCAATCATCAATCATTAATCATCAATAATCAATCATCTATCATCAATCATCAATCCTCAATCATCCATCATCCATCATCCATCATCCATCATCAATCATCAATCATCAATCATCAATCACCAATCATCAATCATCAATCATCAATCATCAATCATCAATCATCAATCATCAATCATCAATCATCAATCATCAATCATCAATCATCAATCATCAATCATCAATCATCAATCATCAATCATAAATCATCAATCATCAATCATCAATCGTCAATCATCAATCATCAATCATCCATCATCAATCATCAACCATCAATCATCAATCATCAATCATCAATCATCAATCATCAATCATCAATCATCAATCATCAATCATCAATCATAAATCATCAATCATCAATCGTCAATCATCAATCATCAATCATCAATCATCAATCATCAATCATCAATCATCAATCATCAACCATTAATCATCAATCATCAATCATCAATCATCAATCATCAATCAACAATCAACAATCATCAATCATCAATCATCAATCATCAATCATCAATCATCAATCATCAATCATCAATCATGAATCATCAATCATCAATCATTAATCATCAATCATCAATCATCAATCATCAATCATCAATCATCAATCATCAATCATTAATCGTCAATCATCAATCATCAATCATCAATCATCAATCATCAATCATCAATCAACAATAATCAATCATCAATCAACAATCATCAATCATCAATCATCAATGATCAATCGTAAATCCTCAATCATCAATCATCAACCATCAATCATCAATCATCAATCATCAATCATCAATCATCAATCATCAATCATCAATCATCAATCATCAATCATCAATCATCAATCATCAATCATCAATCATCATTCATCAAGCATCAATCATCAAGCATCAATCATCAACCATCAATAATCAATCATCAATCATCAATCATCAATCATCAATCAGCAATCAGCAATCATTATTCATCTATCATTAATAATCAATCATCAATCATCAATCATCAATCATCAATCATCAATCATCAATCATCAATCATCAATCATCAATCATCAATCGTCAATCATCAATCATCAATCATCCATCATCAATCATCAATCATCAACCATCAATCATCAATCATCAATCATCAATCATCAATCATCAATCATCAATCATCAATCATCAATCATCAATCATCAATCATCAATCATAAATCATCAATCATCAATCGTCAATCATCAATCATCAATCATCAATCATCAATCATCAATCATCAATCATCAATCATCAATCATCAACCATTAATCATCAATCATCAATCATCAATCATCAATCAACAATCAACAATCATCAATCATCAATCATCAATCATCAATCATCAATCAACAATAATCAATCATCAATCAACAATCATCAATCATCAATCATCAATGATCAATCGTAAATCCTCGATCATCAATCATCAATCATCAATCATCAATCATCAATCATCAATCATCAATCATCAATCATCAGCCATTAATCATCAATCATCAATCATCAATCATCAATCATCAATCATCAATCATCAATCATCAATCATCAATCATCAATCATCAATCATCAATCATGAATCATCAATCATCAATCATCAATCATCAGTCATCAATCATCAATCATCAATCATCAATCATCAATAATCAATCATCAATCAACAATAATCAATCATCAATCAACAATCATCAATCATCAATCATCAATGATCAATCGTAAATCCTCGATCATCAATCATCAATCATCAATCATCAATCATCAATCATCAATCATCAATCATCAATCATCAATCATCAATCATCAATCATCAATCATCAATCATTAATCATCAGCCATTAATCATCAATCATCAATCATCAATCATCAATCATCAATCATCAATCATCAATCATTAATCATCAATAATCAATCATCTATCATCAATCATCAATCCTCAATCATCCATCATCCATCATCCATCATCCATCATCAATCATCAATCATCAATCATCAATCACCAATCATCAATCATCAATCATCAATCATCAATCATCAATCATCAATCATCAATCATCAATCATCAATCATCAATCATCAATCATCAATCATCAATCATCAATCATCAATCATAAATCATCAATCATCAATCATCAATCGTCAATCATCAATCATCAATCATCCATCATCAATCATCAACCATCAATCATCAATCATCAATCATCAATCATCAATCATCAATCATCAATCATCAATCATCAATCATCAATCATAAATCATCAATCATCAATCGTCAATCATCAATCATCAATCATCAATCATCAATCATCAATCATCAATCATCAATCATCAACCATTAATCATCAATCATCAATCATCAATCATCAATCAACAATCAACAATCATCAATCATCAATCATCAATCATCAATCATCAATCATCAATCATCAATCATGAATCATCAATCATCAATCATTAATCATCAATCATCAATCATCAATCATCAATCATCAATCATCAATCATCAATCATTAATCGTCAATCATCAATCATCAATCATCAATCATCAATCATCAATCATCAATCAACAATAATCAATCATCAATCAACAATCATCAATCATCAATCATCAATGATCAATCGTAAATCCTCAATCATCAATCATCAACCATCAATCATCAATCATCAATCATCAATCATCAATCATTAATCATCAATCATCAATCATCAATCATCAATCATCAATCATCAATTATCAATCATCAATCATCAATCATCAATCATCAATCATCAATCATCAATCATCAATCATCAATCATCAATCATCAATCATCAATCGTCAATCATCAATCATCCATCATCAATCATCAATCATCAATCATCAATCATCAATCATAAATCATCAATCATCAATCATCAATCATCAATCATCAATCATTAATCATCAATAATCAATCATCTATCATCAATCATCAATCCTCAATCATCCATCATCCATCATCCATCATCCATCATCAATCATCAATCATCAATCATCAATCACCAATCATCAATCATCAATCATCAATCATCAATCATCAATCATCAATCATCAATCATCAATCATCAATCATCAATCATCAATCATCAATCATCAATCATCAATCATAAATCATCAATCATCAATCATCAATCGTCAATCATCAATCATCAATCATCCATCATCAATCATCAACCATCAATCATCAATCATCAATCATCAATCATCAATCATCAATCATCAATCATCAATCATCAATCATCAATCATCAATCATAAATCATCAATCATCAATCGTCAATCATCAATCATCAATCATCAATCATCAATCATCAATCATCAATCATCAATCATCAACCATTAATCATCAATCATCAATCATCAATCATCAATCAACAATCAACAATCATCAATCATCAATCATCAATCATCAATCATCAATCATCAATCATCAATCATGAATCATCAATCATCAATCATTAATCATCAATCATCAATCATCAATCATCAATCATCAATCATCAATCATCAATCATCAATCATTAATCGTCAATCATCAATCATCAATCATCAATCATCAATCATCAATCATCATTCAACAATAATCAATCATCAATCAACAATCATCAATCATCAATCATCAATGATCAATCGTAAATCCTCAATCATCAATCATCAACCATCAATCATCAATCATCAATCATCAATCATCAATCATCAATCATCAATCATCAATCATCAATCATCAATCATCAATCATCAATCATCAATCATCAATCATCATTCATCAAGCATCAATCATCAAGCATCAATCATCAACCATCAATCATCAATCATCAATCATCAATCATCAATCATCAATCAGCAATCAGCAATCATTATTCATCTATCATTAATAATCAATCATCAATCATCAATCATCAATCATCAATCATCAATCATCAATCATCAATCATCAATCATCAATCGTCAATCATCAATCATCAATCATCCATCATCAATCATCAATCATCAACCATCAATCATCAATCATCAATCATCAATCATCAATCATCAATCATCAATCATCAATCATCAATCATCAATCATAAATCATCAATCATCAATCGTCAATCATCAATCATCAATCATCAATCATCAATCATCAATCATCAATCATCAATCATCAATCATCAACCATTAATCATCAATCATCAATCATCAATCATCAATCAACAATCAACAATCATCAATCATCAATCATCAATCATCAATCATCAATCAACAATAATCAATCATCAATCAACAATCATCAATCATCAATCATCAATGATCAATCGTAAATCCTCGATCATCAATCATCAATCATCAATCATCAATCATCAATCATCAATCATCAATCATCAATCATCAATCATCAATCATCAATCATCAATCATCAGCCATTAATCATCAATCATCAATCATCAATCATCAATCATCAATCATCAATCATCAATCATCAATCATCAATCATCAATCATCAATCATGAATCATCAATCATCAATCATCAATCATCAGTCATCAATCATCAATCATCAATCATCAATCATCAATCATCAATAATCAATCATCAATCAACAATAATCAATCATCAATCAACAATCATCAATCATCAATCATCAATGATCAATCGTAAATCCTCGATCATCAATCATCAATCATCAATCATCAATCATCAATCATCAATCATCAATCATCAATCATCAATCATCAATCATCAATCATCAATCATCAATCATTAATCATCAGCCATTAATCATCAATCATCAATCATCAATCATCAATCATCAATCATCAATCATCAATCATCAATCATCAATCATCAATCATCTATCATCAATCATCAATCATCAATCATCAATCATCAATCATCAACCATTTATCATTAATCATCAATCATCAATCATCAATCATCAATCATCAATTATCAATCATCAATCATCAATCATCAATCATCAATCATCAATCATCAATCATCAATCATCAATCATCAATCATCAATCATCAATCGTCAATCATCAATCATCCATCATCAATCATCAATCATCAATCATCAATCATCAATCATCAATCATAAATCATCAATCATCAATCATCAATCATCAATCATCAATCATCAATCATTAATCATCAATAATCAATCATCTATCATCAATCATCAATCCTCAATCATCCATCATCCATCATCCATCATCCATCATCAATCATCAATCATCAATCACCAATCATCAATCATCAATCATCAATCATCAATCATCAATCATCAATCATCAATCATCAATCATCAATCATCAATCATCAATCATCAATCATCAATCATCAATCATCAATCGTCAATCATCAATCATCAATCATCCATCATCAATCATCAATCATCAACCATCAATCATCAATCATCAATCATCAATCATCAATCATCAATCATCAATCATCAATCATCAATCATCAATCATCAATCATAAATCATCAATCATCAATCGTCAATCATCAATCATCAATCATCAATCATCAATCATCAATCATCAATCATCAACCATTAATCATCAATCATCAATCATCAATCATCAATCAACAATCAACAATCATCAATCATCAATCATCAATCATCAATCATCAATCAACAATAATCAATCATCAATCAACAATCATCAATCATCAATGATCAATCGTAAATCCTCGATCATCAATCATCAATCATCAATCATCAATCATCAATCATCAATCATCAATCATCAATCATCAATCATCAATCATCAATCATCAATCATCAGCCATTAATCATCAATCATCAATCATCAATCATCAATCATCAATCATCAATCATCAATCATCAATCATCAATCATCAATCATGAATCATCAATCATCAATCATCAATCATCAGTCATCAATCATCAATCATCAATCATCAATCATCAATCATCAATAATCAATCATCAATCATCAATCATCAATCATCAATCATCAATCATCAATCATCAATCATCAATCATCTATCATCAATCATCAATCATCAACCATCAATCATCAATCATCATTCATCAAGCATCAATCATCAAGCATCAATCATCAACCATCAATCATCAATCATCAATCATCAATCATCAATCATCAATCATCAATCAGCAATCAGCAATCATTATTCATCTATCATTAATAATCAATCATCTATCATCAATCATCATTAATCAATCATCAATCATAAATTATAAATAATCAATCATCCATCATCCATCACCAATAATCAATCATCAATAATCAATCATCAATCATCAATCATCAATCATCAATCATCAATCATAAATCATCAATTTTCAATTATCAATCATCAATAAACAATCATCGATAAACAGTTAAATATCATCAATCGTCAAAACTAAATCATCAATCATCAATCATCAATCATCAATCATCAATCATCAATCATCAATCATCAATCATCAATCATCAATCATCAATCATCAATCATCAATCATCAATCATCAATCATCAATCATCAATAATCAATCATCTATCATCAATCATCAATCATCAATCATCAATCATCAATCATCAATCATCAATCATCAATCATCAATCATCAATCATCAATCATCAATCATCATCCATCAATCATCAATCATCAATCATCAATCATCAATCATCAATCATCAATCATCAATCATCAACCATCAATCATCAATCATCAATCATCAATCATCAATCATCAATCATCCATCACCAATAATCAATCATCAATAATCAATCATCAATTATCAATCATCAATCATCAATCATCAATCATCAATCATCAATCATCAATCATCAATCATCAATCATCAATCATCAATCATCAATCAACAATAATCAATCATCAATCAACAATCATCAATCATCAATCATCAGTCATCAATCATCAATCATCAATCATCAATCATCAATCATCAATCATCAATCATCAATCATCAATCATCAATCATCAATCATCAATCATCAATCATCAATCATCAATCATCAATCATCAATCATAAACCATTAATCATCAATCATCAATCATCAATCATCAATCATCAAGCATCAAGCATCAATCATCAATCACCAATCATCAATCATCAATCATCAATCATCAATCATCAATCATCAATCATCTATCATCAATCATCAATCATCAATCATCAATCATCAATCATCAATCATCAATCATCAATCATCTATCATCAATCATCAATCATCAATCATCAATCATCAATCATCAATCATCAACCATTAATCATCAATCATCAATCATCAATCATCAATCATCAATCATCAATCATCAATCATCAATCATCAATCATCAATCATCAATCATCAATCATCAATCATCAATCATCAATCATCAATCATCAATCATCAATCATCAATCATCAATCATCAATCATCAATCATCAATCATCAATCATCAATCATCAATCATCAATCATCAATCATCAATCATCAATCATCAATCATCAATCATCAATCATGAATCATCAATCATCAATCATCAATCATCAATCATCAACCATCAATCATCAATCATCAATCATCAATCATCAATCATCAATCATCAATCATTAATCATCAATAATCAATCATCTATCATCAATCATCAATCATCAATCATCCATCATCCATCATCCATCATCCATCATCAATCATCAATCATCAATCATCAATCATCAATCATCAATCATCAATCATCAATCATCAATCATCAATCATCAATCATCAATCATCAATCATCAATCGTCAATCATCAATCATCAATCATCAATCATCAATCATCAACCATCAATCATCAATCATCAATCATCAATCATCAATCATCAATCATCAATCATCAATCATCAATCATCAATCATAAATCATCAATCATCAATCGTCAATCATCAATCATCAATCATCAATCATCAATCATCAATCATCAACCATTAATCATCAATCATCAATCATCAATCATCAATCAACAATCATCAATCATCAATCATCAATCATCAATCATCAATCATCAATCATCAATCACCAATCATCAATCATCAATCATCAATCATCAATCATCAATCATCAATCATCAATCATCAATCATCAATCATCAATCATCAATCATCAATCATCAATCATCAACCATCAACCATCAATCATCAATCACCAATCATCAATCATCAATCAACAATAATCAATCATCAATCAACAATCATCAATCATCAATCATCAATCATCAATGATCAATCGTAAATCCTCGATCATCAATCATCAATCATCAATCATCAATTATCAATCATCATTCATCAATCATCAATCATCAATCATCAATCATCAATCATCAATCATCAATCATCAATCATCAATCATCAATCATCAATCATCAATCATCAATCATCAATCATCAATCATCAATCATCAATCATCAATCATCAATCATCAATCATCAATCATCAATCATCAATCATCAATCATCAATCATCAATCATCAATCATCAATCATCAATCATCAATCATCAATCATCAATCATCAATCATCAATCATCAATCATCAATCATCAATTATCAATCATCAATCATTAATCATCAATCATCAATCATCAATCATCAATCATCAATCATCAATCATCAATCATCAATCATCAATCATCAATCATCAATCATCAATCATCAATCATCAACCATCAATCATCAATCATCAATCATCAATCATCAATCATCAATCATCAATCATCAATCATCAATCATTAATCATCAATAATCAATCATCTATCATCAATCATCAATCATCAATCATCCATCATCCATCATCCATCATCCATCATCAATCATCAATTATCAATCATCAATCATCAATCCTCGATCATCAATCATCAATCATCAATCATCAATCATCAATCATCAATCATCAATCATCAATCATCAATCATCAATCATCGATCATCAATCATCAATCATCAATCATCAATCATCAATCATCAATCATCAATCATCAATCATCAATCATCAATCATCAATCATCAATCATCAATCATCAATCATCAATCATCAATCATCAATCATCAATCATCAATCTTCAATCATCAATCATCAATCATCAATCATCAATCATCAATCTTCAATCATCAATCATTAATCATCAAT
This sequence comes from Stratiomys singularior, assembly GCA_954870665.1. Lineage (NCBI taxonomy): Eukaryota > Metazoa > Arthropoda > Insecta > Diptera > Stratiomyidae > Stratiomys > Stratiomys singularior. The sequence goes on from CATOZT010000024.1 coordinate 31,212, forward strand.
CATCAATCATCAATCATCAACCATCAATCATCAATCATCAATCATCAATCATCAATCATCAATCATTAATCATCAATAATCAATCATCTATCATCAATCATCAATCATCAATCATCCATCATCCATCATCCATCATCCATCATCCATCATCCATCATCAATCATCAATCATCAATCATCAATCATCAATCATCAATCATTTATCATCAATCATCAATCATCAATCATCAATCATCAATCATCAATCATCAATCATCAATCATCAATCATCAATCATCAATCATCAATCATCAATCATCAATCATCAATCGTCAATCATCAATCATCAATCATCAATCATCAATAATCAATCATCAACCATCAATCATCAATCATCAATCATCAATCATCAATCATCAATCATCAATCATCAATCATCAATCATCAATCATCAATCATCAATCATCAATCATCAATCATCAATCATCAATCATCAATCATCAATCATGAATCATCAATCATCAATCATCAATCATCAATCATCAATCATCAATCATCAATCATCAATCATCAATCATCAGTCATCAATCATCAATCATCAATCATCAATCATCAATCATCAACCATCAATCATCAATCATCAATCATCAATCATCAATCATCAATCATCAATCATCAATCATCAATCATCAATCAACAATAATCAATCATCAATCAACAATCATCAATCATCAATCATCAATGATCAATCGTAAATCCACGATCATCAATCATCAATCATCAATCATCAATCATCAATCATCAATCATCAATCATCAATCATCAATCATCAATCATCAATCATCAATCATCAATCATCAATCATCAATCATCAATCATCAATCATCAATCATCAATCATCAATCAACAATCATCAATCATCAATCATCAATCATCAATCATCAATCATCAATCACCAATCATCAATCATAAATCATCAATCATCAATCATCAGTCATCAATCATCAATCATCTATCATCAATCATCAATCATCAATCATCAATCATCAATCATCAGCCATTAATCATCAATCATCAATCATCAATCATCAATCATGAATCATCAATCATCAATCATCAATCATCAATCATCAATCATCAATCATCAATCATCAATCATCAATCATCAATCATCAATAATCAATCATCAATCATCAATCATCAATCATCAATCATCTATCATCAATCATCAATCATCAACCATCAATCATCAATCATCATTCATCAGGCATCAATCATCAAGCATCAATCATCAACCATCAATCATCAATCATCAATCATCAATCATCAATCATCAATCAGCAATCAGCAATCATTATTCATCTATCATTAATAATCAATCATCTATCATAAATCATCATTAATCAATCATCAATCATAAATTATAAATAATCAATCATCCATCATCCATCACCAATAATCAATCATCAATAATCAATCATCAATCATCAATCATCAATCATAAATCATCAATTTTCAATTATCAATCATCAATAAACAATCATTGATAAACAATTAAATATCATCAATCGTCAAAACTAAATCATCAATCATCAATCATCAATCATCAATCATCAATCATCAATCATCAATCATCAATCATCAATCATCAATCATCAATCATCAATCATCAATCATCAATCATCAATCATCAATCATCAATCATCAATCATCAATCATCAATCATCAATCATCAATCATCAATCATCAATCATCAATCATCAATCATCAATCATCAATCATCTATCATCAATCATCAATCATCAATCATCAATCATCAATCATCAATCATCAATCATCAATCATCAATCATCAATCATCAATCATCAATCATCAATCATCAATCATCAATCATCAATCATCATCCATCAATCATCAATCATCAATCATCAATCATCAATCATCAATCATCAATCATCAATCATCAATCATCAATCATCAATCATCAATCATCAATCATCAATCATCTATCATCAATCATCAATCATCAATCATCAATCATCAATCATCAATCATCAATCATCAATCATCAATCATCAATCATCAATCATCAATAATCAATCATCAATCATCAATCATCAACCATCAATCATCAATCATCAATCATCAATCATCAATCATCAATCATCAATCATCAATCATCAATCATCAATCATCAATCATCAATCATCAATCATCAATCATCAATCAACAATAATCAATCATCAATCAACAATCATCAATCATCAATCATCAATCATCAATCATCAATCATCAATCATCAATCATCAATCATCAATCATCAATCATCAATCATCAATCATCAATCATCAATCATCAATCATCAATCATCAACCATTAATCATCAATCATCAATCATCAATCATCAATCATCAATCATCAATCATCAATCATCAATCATCAATCATCAATCATCAATCATCAATCATCAATCATCAATCATCAATCATCTATCATCAATCATCAATCATCAATCATCAATCATCAATCATCAACCATTAATCATCAATCATCAATCATCAATCATCAATCATCAATCATAAATCATCAATCATCAATCATCAATCATCAATCATCAATTATCAATCATCAATCATCAATCATCAATCATCAATCATCAGTCATCAATCATCAATCATCAATCATCAATCATCAATCATCAATCATCAATCATCAATCATCAATCATCTATCATCAATCATCAATCATCTATCATCAATCATCAATCATCAATCATCAATCATCATTCACCAAGCATCAATCATGAAGCATCAATCATCAATTATCAATCATCAATCATCAATCATCAATCATCAATCATCAATCATCAATCATCAATCATCAATCATCAATCATCAATCAACAATCATCAATCATCAATCATCAATCATCAATCATCAATCATCAATCATCAATCATCAATCATCAATCATCTATCATCAATCATCACTCATCAATCATCAATCATCAATCGGTCATCATCAATCATCAATCATCAATCATCAATCATCAACCATCAATGATCAATCATCACATCATCAATCATCAATCTTCAATCATTAATCATCAATCATCAATCATCAATCATCGATCATCAATCATCAATCATCAATCATCAATCACCAATCATCAATCATCAATCATCAATCATCAATCATCAATCATCAATCATCAATCATCAACCATCAATCATCAATCATCAATCCTCAATCATCAATCATCAATAATCAATCATCAATCATAAATTATTAATCATCAATCATCCATCATCCATCATCAATCATCAATCATCAATCATCAATCATCAATCACAATTTATTAATCATCAATCATCCATCATCCATCATCAATCATCAATCATCAATCATCAATTATCAATCATCAATCATCAATCATCAATCGTCAATCGTCAATCATCAATCATCAATCATCAATCATCAATCGGTCATCATCAATCATCAATCATCAATCATCAATCATCAATCATCAATCATCAATCATCAATCATCAATCATCAATCATCAATAATCAATCATAAATCATCAATCATCAATCATCAATCATCAATCATCAATCATCAATAATCAATCATCTATCATCAATCATCAATCACCAATCATCAATAATCAATCATCAATCATAAATTATTAATCATCAATCATTCATCATCCATCATCCATCATCAAGCATCAATCATCAATCATCAATCATCAATCATCAATCATCAATCATCAATCATCAATCATCAATCATCAATCATCAATCATCAATCATCAATCATCAATCATCAATCACGATTCATCAATAATCAATCATCAATCATCAATCATAAATTATTAATCATCAATCATCCATCATCCATCATCAATCGTCAATCATCAATCATTAATCATCAATCATCAATCATCAATCATCAATCATCAATCATCAATCATAAATTATTAATCATCAAACATCCATTATCAATCATCAATCAACAATCATCAATCATCAATCATAAATTATTAATCATCAATCATCCATCATCCATCATCAATCATCAATCATCAATCATCAATCATCAATCATCAATCATCAATCATTAATCATCAATCATCAATCATCAATCATAAATTATTAATCATCAATCATCCATAATCAATCATCAATCACCAATCATCAATCATCAGTCATCAATCATCAATCATCAATCATCAATCAGCAATCATCAATCATCAATCATCAATCATCAATCATCAATCATCAATCATCAATCATCAATGATCAATCATCAATCATCAATCATCAATCATCAATCATTTATCATCAATCATCAATCATCAATCATCAATCATCAATCATCAATCATCAATCATCAATCATCAATCATCAATCATCAATCATCAATCATCAATCATCAATCATCAATCATCAATCATCAATCATTAATCATCAATCATCAATCATCAATCACCAATCATCAATCATCAATCATTAATCATCAATCATCAATCATCAATCACCAATCATCAATAATCAATCATCAATCATAAATTATTAATCATCAATCATCCATCATCCATCATCAATCGTCAATCATCAATCATTAATCATCAATCATCAATCATCAATCATCAATCATCAATCATCAATCATAAATTATTTATCATCAATCATCCATTATCAATCATCAATCAACAATCATCAATCATCAATCATAAATTATTAATGATCAATCATCCATCATCCATCATCAATCATCATTCATCAATCATCAATCATCAATCATTAATCATCAATCATCAATCATCAATCATAAATTATTAATCATCAATCATCCATAATCAATCATCAATCATCAATCATCAGTCATCAATCATCAATCATCAATCATCAATCATCAATCATCAATCATCAATCATCAATCATCAATCATCAATCATCAATCATCAATCATCAATCATCAATCATCAATCATCAATCATCAATCATCAATCATCAATCATCAATCATCAATCATCAATCATCAATCATCAATCATCAATCATCAATCATCAATCATCAATCATCAATCATCAATCATCAATCATCAATCATCAATCATCAATCATCAATCATCAATCATCAATCATCAATCATCAATCATCAATCATCAATCATCAATCATCAATCATCAATCATCAATCATCAATCATCAATCATCAATCATCTATCATCAATCATCAATCATCAATCATCAATCATCAATCATCAATCATCAATCATCAATCAGCAATCATCAATCATCAATCATCAATCATCAATCATCTATCATCAATCATCACTCATCAATCATCAATCATCGGTCACCAATCATCAATCATCAATCATCAATCATCAATCATCAATCATCAATCATCAATCATCAATCATCAATCATCAATCATCAATCATCAATCATCAATCATCAATCATCAATCATCAATCATCAATCATCAATCATCAATCATCAATCATCAATCATCAATCACCAATCATCAATCATCAATAATCAATCATCAATCATCAATCATCAATCCTCCATCATTAATCATCAATCATCAATCATCAATAATCAATCATCAATCATCAATCATCAATCATCAATCATCAATCATCAATCACCAATTATCAATAATCAATGATCAATCATAAATTATTAATCATCAATCATCCATCATCCATCGTCAATCATCAATCATCAATCATTAATCATCAATCATCAATCATCAATCATCAATCATCAATCATCAATCATCAATCATCAATCATCAATCATCAATCATCAATCATCAATCATCAATCATCCATCATCAATCATCAATCATCAATCATCAATCATCAATCATCAATCATCAATCATCAATCATCAATCATCAATCATCTATCATCAATCATCAATCATCAATCATCAATCATCAATCATCAATCATCAATCATCAATCAGCAATCATCAATCATCAATCATCAATCATCAATCATCTATCATCAATCATCACTCATCAATCATCAATCATCGGTCACCAATCATCAATCATCAATCATCAATCATCAATCATCAATCATCAATCATCAATCATCAATCATCAATCATCAATCATCAATCATCAATCATCAATCATCAATCATCAATCATCAATCATCAATCATCAATCATCAATCATCAATCATCAATCATCAATCACCAATCATCAATCATCAATCATCAATCATCAATCATCAATCATCAATCATCAATCACCAATCATCAATAATCAATCATCAATCATAAATTATTAATATTCAATCATCCATCATCCATCATCAATCATCAATCATCAATCATTAATCATCAATCATCAATCATCAATCATCAATCATAAAATATTAATCATCAATCATCCATCATCAATCATCAATCACCAATCATCAATCATCAATCATCAATCATCAATCATCAATCATCAATCATCAATCATCAATCATTAATCATCAATCATCAATCATCAATCATCAATCTTCAATCATCAATCATCAATCATCAATCATCAATCATCAATCATCAATCATCAATCATCAATCATCAATCATCAATCATCAATCATCAATCATCAATCATCAATCATCAATCATCAATCATCAATCATCAATCATCAATCATCAATCATCAATCATCAATCATCAATCATCAATCATTAATCATCAATCATCAATCATCAATCATCAATCATCAACAATCAATCATCAATCATCAATCATCAATCATAAATTATTAATCATCAATCATCCATTATATATCATCAATCACCAATCATCAATCATCAATCATCAATCATCAATCATCAATCATCAATCATCAATCATCAATCATCAATCATCAATCTTCAATCATCAATCATCTATCATCAATCATCAATCATCAATCATCAATTATCAATCATCAATCATCAATCATCAATCATCAATCATCAATCATCAATCATCAATCATCAATCATCAATCATCAATCATCAATCATCAATCATCAATCATCAATCATCAATCATCAATCATCAATCATCAATCATCAATCATCAATCATCTATCATCACTCATCACTCATCAATCATCAATCATCAATCGGTCATCATCAATCATCAATCATCAATCATCAATCATCAATCATCAATCATCAATCATCAATCATAAATCACCAATCATCAATCATCAATCATCAATCATCAATCACCAATCAGCAATAATCAATCATCAATCATAAATTATTAATATTCAATCATCCATCATCCATCATCAATCATCAATCATCAATCATTAATCATCAATCATCAATCATCAATCATAAATTATTCATCAACAATCATCCATTATCAATCATCAATCACCAATCATCAATCATCAATCATCAATCATCAATCATCAATCATCAATCATCAATCATCAATCATCAATCATCAATAATCAATCACCAATCATCAATAATCAATCATCAATCATAAATTATTAATCATCAATCATCCATCATCCATCGTCAATCATCAATCATCAATCATTAATCATCAATCATCAATCATCAATCATCAATCATCAATCATCAATCATCAATCATCAATCATCAATCATCAATCATCAATCATCAATCATCAATCATCAATCATCAATCATCAATCATCAATCACCAATCATCAATCATGAATCATCAATCATCAATCATCAATCATCAATCATCAATCACCAATCATCAATAATCAATCATCAATCATAAATTATTAATATTCAATCATCCATCATCCATCATCAATCATCAATCATCAATCATTAATCATCAATCATCAATCATCAATAATCAATCATAAAATATTAATCATCAATCATCCATCATCAATCATCAATCACCAATCATCAATCATCAATCATCAATCATCAATCATCAATCATCAATCATCAATCATCAATCACCAATCATCAATCATCAATCATCAATCATCAATCATCAATCATCAATCATCAATCTTCAATCATCAATCATCAATCATCAATCATCAATCATCAATCATCAATCATCAATCATCAATCATCAATCATCAATCACGATTCATCAATAATCAATCATCAATCATAAATTATTAATCATCAATCATCCATCATCCATCATCAATCGTCAATCATCAATCATTAATCATCAATCATCAATCATCAATCATAAATTATCAATCATCAATCATCCATTATCAATCACCAATCAACAATCATCAATCATCAATCATAAATTATTAATCATCAATCATCCATCATCCATCATCAATCATCAATCATCAATCATCAATCATCAATCATTCATCATCAATCATCAATCATCAATCATAAATTATTAATCATCAATCATCCATAATCAATCATCAATCACCAATCATCAATCATCAATCATCAGTCATCAGTCATCAATCATCAATCATCAATCATCAATCATCAATCATCAATCATCAATCATCAATCATCAATCATCAATCATCAATCATCAATCATTTATCATCAATCATCAATCATCAATCATCAATCATCAATCATCAATCATCAATCATCAATCACAAATCATCAATAATCAATCATCAATCATAAATTATTAATCATCAATCATCCATCATCCATCATCAATCGTCAATCATCAATCATTAATCATCAATCATCAATCATCAATCATCAATCATCAATCATCAATCATCAATCATCAATCTTCAATCATAAATTATTTATCATCAATCATCCATTATCAATCATCGATCAACAATCATCAATCATCAATCATAAATTATTAATCATCAATCATCCATCATCCATCATCAATCATCAATCATCAATCATCAATCATTAATCATCAATCATCAATCATCAATCATCAATCATCAATCATAAATTATTAATCATCAATCATCCATAATCAATCATCAATCACCAATCATCAATCATCAGTCATCAATCATCAATCATCAATCATCAATCATCAATCATCAATCATCAATCATCAATCATCAATCATCAATCATCAATCATCAATCATCAATCATCAATCATCAATCATCAATCATCAATCATCAATCATCAATCATCAATCATCAATCATCAATCATCAATCATCAATCATCAATCATCAATCATCAATCATCAATCATCAATCATCAATCATCAATTATCAATCATCAATCATCAATCATCAATCATCAATCATCAATCATCAATCATCAATCATCAATCATCAATCATCAATCATCAATCAGCAATCATCAATCATCAATCATCAATCATCAATCATCAATCATCTATCATCAATCATCACTCATCAATCATCAATCACCAATCATCAATCATCAATCATCAATCATCAATCATCAATCATCAATCATCAATCATCAATCATCAATCATCAATCATCAATCATCAATCATCAATCATCAATCATCAATCATCAATCACCAATCATCAATCATCAATCATCAATCATCAATCATCAATAATCAATCATCAATCATCAATCATCAATCATCAATCATCAATCATCACTCATCAATCATCAATCATCAATCATCAATCATCAATCATCAATCATCAATCATCAATCACCAATCATCAATAATCAATCATCAATCATAAATTATTAATCAGAAATCATCCATCATCCATCGTCAATCATCAATCATCAATCATTAATCATCAATCATCAATCATCAATCATCAATCATCAATCATCAATCATCAATCATCAATCATCAATCATCAATCATCAATCATCAATCATCAATCATCAATCATCAATCATCAATCATCAATCATCAATCATCAATCATCAATCATCAATCATCAATCATCAATCATCAATCATCCATCATCAATCACCAATCATCAATCATCAATCATCAATCATCAATCTTCAATCATCAATAATCAATCATCAATCATAAATTATTGATATTCAATCATCCATCATCCATCATCAATCATCAATCATCAATCATTAATCATCAATCATCAATCATCAATCATCAATCATAAAATATTAATCATCAATCATCCATCATCAATTATCAATCACCAATCATCAATCATCAATCATCAATCATCAATCATCAATCATCAATCATCAATCATCAATCATCAATCATCAATCATCAATCATCAATCATCAATCATCAATCATCAATCATCAATCATCAATCATCAATCTTCAATCATCAATCATCAATCATCAATCATCAATCATCAATCATCAATCATCAATCATCAATCATCAATCATCAATCATCAATCATCAATCATCAATCATCAATCATCAATCATCAATCATCAATCATCAATCATCAATCATCAATCATCAATCATTAATCATCAATCATCAATCATCAATCATCAATCATCAACAATCAATCATCAATCATCAATCATAAATTATTAATCATCAATCATCCATTATCAATCATCAATCACCAATCATCAATCATCAATCATCAATCATCAATCATCAATCATCAATCATCAATCATCAATCACCAATCATCAATCATCAATCATCAATCATCAATCATCAATCATCAATCATCAATCATCAATCATCAATCATCAATCATCAATCATCAATCATCAATCTTCAATCATCAATCATCAATCATCAATCATCAATCATCAATCATCAATCATCAATTATCAATCATGAATCATCAATCATCAATCATCAATCATCAATCATCAATCATCAATCATCAATCATCAATCATCAATCTTCAATCATCAATCATCAATCATCAATCATCAATCATCAATCATCAATCATCAATCATCAATCATCAATTATCAATCATCAATCATCAATCATCTATCATCAATCATCACTCATTAATCATCAATCATCAATCGGTCATCATCAATCATCAATCATCAATCATCAATCATCAATCATCAATCATCAATCATCAATCATCAATCATCAATCATCAATCATCAATCATCAATCATCAATCATCAATCATCAATCATCAATCATCAATCATCAATCATCAATCATAAATCATCAATCATCAATCATCAATCATCAATCATCAATCATCAATCACCAATCATCAATCATCAATCATCAATCATCAATCATCAATCATCAATCACCAATCATCAATAATCAATCATCAATCATAAATTATTAATATTCAATCATCCATCATCCATCATCAATCATCAATCATCAATCATTAATCATCAATCATCAATCATCAATCATCAATCATAAATTATTAATCATCAATCATCCATTATCAATCATCAATCACCAATCATCAATCATCAATCATCAATCATCAATCATCAATCATCAATCACCAATCATCTATAATCAATCATCAATCATAAATTATTAATCATCAATCATCCATCATCCGTCGTCAATCATCAATCATCAATCATCAATCATTAATCATCAATCATCAATCATCAATCATCAATCATCAATCATCAATCATCAATCATCAATCATCAATCATCAATCATCAATCATCAATCATGAATCATCAATCATCAATCATCAATCATCAATCATCAATCATCAATCATCAATCATCAATCATCAATCATCAATCATCAATCACCAATCATCAATCATCAATCATCAATCATCAATCATCAATCATCAATCACCAATCATCAATAAGCAATCATCAATCATAAATTATTAATATTCAATCATCCATCATCCATCATCAATCATCATTCATCAATCATTAATCATCAATCATCAATCATCAATCATCAATCATAAAATATTAATCATCAATCATCCATCATCAATCATCAATCACCAATCATCAATCATCAATCATCAATCATCAATCATCAATCATCAATCATCAATCATCAATCATCAATCATCAATCATCAATCATCAATCATCAATCATCAAACATCAATCATCAATCATCAATCATCAATCATCAATCATCAATCATCAATCATCAATCATCAATCATCAATCATCAATCATCAATCATCAAACATCAATCATCAATCATCAATCATCAATCATCAATCATCAATCATCAATCATCAATCATCAATCATCAATCATCAATCATCAATCATCAATCATCAATCACCAATCATCAATCATCAATCATCAATCATCAATCATCAATCATCAATCATCAATCATCAATCAGCAATCATCAATAATCAATCATCAATCATAAATTATTAATATTCAATCATCCATCATCCATCATCAATAATCAATCATCAATCATTAATCATCAATCATCAATCATCAATCATCAATCATAAAATATTAATCATCAATCATCCATCATCAATCGTCAATCACCAATCATCAATCATCAATCATCAATCATAAATCATCAATCATCAATCACCAATCATCAATCATCAATCATCAATCATCAATCATCAATCATCAATCTTCAATCATCAATCATCAATCATCAATCATCAATCATCAATCATCAATCATCAATCATCAATCATCAATCATCAATAATCAATCATCAATCATCAATCATCAATCATCAATCATCAATCATCAATAATCAATCATCAATCATCAATCATCAATCATTAATCATCAATCATCAATCATCAATAATCAATCATCAATCATCAATCATCAATCATCAATCATCAATCATCAATCACCAATCATCAATAATCAATCATAAATTATTAATCATCAATCATCCATCATCCATCATCAATCATCAACCATCAATCATCAATCATAAATTATTAATCATCAATCATCCATCATCCATCATCCATCATCAATCATCAATGATCAATGATCAATCATCAATCATCAATCATCAATCATCAATCATCAATCATCAATCATCAATCGTTAATCATCAATCATCAATCATCAATCATCAATCATTAATCATCTATCATCAATCATCAATCATCAATCATCAATCATCAATCATCAATCATCAATCATCAATCATCAATCATCAATCATCAATCATCAATCATCAATCATCAATCATCAATCATCAATCATCAATCATCAATCATCAATCATCAATCATCAATAATCAATCATCAATCATCAATCATCAATCATTAATCATCAATCATCAATCATCAATAATCAATCATCAATCATCAATCATCAATCATCAATCATCAATCATCAATCATCAATCATCAATCATCAATCATCAATCATCAATCACCAATCATCAATAATCAATCATCAATCATAAATTATTAATCATCAATCATCCATCATCCATCGTCAATCATCAATAATCAATCATCAATCATCAATCATCAATCATCAATCGTCAATCATCAATCATCAATCATCAATCATCAATCACCAATCATCAATCATCAATCATCAATCATCAATCATCAATCATCAATCACCAATCACCAATAATCAATCATCAGTCATAAATTATTAATATTCAATCATCCATCATCAATCATCAATCATCAATCATCAATCATCAATCATCAATCATCAATCATCAATCATCAATCATAAAATATTAATCATCAATCATCCATCATCAATCATCAATCACCAATCATCAATCATCAATCATCAATCATCAATCATCAATCATCAATCATCAATCATCAATCATCGATCATCAATCATCAATCATCAATCATCAATCATCAATCATCAATCATCAATCATCAATCATCAATCTTCAATCATCAATCATCAATCATCAATCATCAATCATCAATCATCAATCATCAATCATCAATCATGAATCATCAATCATCAATCATCAATCATCAATCATCAATCATCAATCATCATTCATCAATCATCAATCATCAATCATCAATCATCAATCATCAATCATCAATCATCAATCATCAATCATCAATCATCAATCATTAATCATCAATCATCAATCATCAATCATCAACAATCAATCATCAATCATCAATCATCAATCATAAATTATTAATCATCAATCATCCATTATCAATCATCAATCATCAATCATCAATCATCAACCGGTCATCATCAATCATCAATCATCAATCATCAATCATCAATCATCAATCATCAATCATCAATCATCAATCATAAATTATTAATCATCAATCATCCATCATCCATCGTCAATCATCAATCATCAATCATCAATCATCAATCATCAATCATCAATCATCAATCATCAATCATCAATCATCAATCATCAATCATCAATCATCAATCATCAATCATCAATCATCAATCATCAATCATCAATCATCAATCATCAATAATCAATCATCAATCATCAATCATCAATCATTAATCATCAATCATCAATCATCAATAATCAATCATCAATCATCAATCATCAATCATCAATCATCAATCATCAATCATCAATCACCAATCATCAATAATCAATCATCAATCATAAATTATTAATCATCAATCATCCATCATCCATCGTCAATCATCAATCATCAATCATCAATCATCAATCATCAATCATCAATCATCAATCATCAATCATCAATCATCAATCATCAATCATCAATCATCAATCATCAATCATCAATCATTAATCATCAATCATCAATCATCAATCATCAACAATCAATCATCAATCATAAATTATTAATCATCAATCATCCATTATCAATCATCAATCATCACTCATCAATCATCAATCATCAACCGGTCATCATCAATCATCAATCATCAATCATCAATCATCAATCATCAATCATCAATCATCAATCATCAATCATAAATTATTAATCATCAATCATCCATCATCCATCGTCAATCATCAATCATCAATCATCAATCATCAATCATCAATCATCAATCATCAATCATCAATCATCAATCATCAATATTCAATCATCCATCATCAATCATCAATCATCAATCATTAATCATCAATCATCAATCATCAATCATCAATCATCAATCATAAAATATTAATCATCAATCATCCATCATCAATCATCAATCACCAATCATCAATCATCAATCATCAATCATCAATCATCAATCATCAATCATCAATCATCAATCATCAATCATCAATCATCAATCATCAATCATCAATCATCAATCATCAATCATCAATCATCAATCATCAATCTTCAATCATCAATCATCAATCATCAATCATCAATCATCAATCATCAATCATCAATCATCAATCATCAATCATCAATCATCAATCATCAATCATCATTCATCAATCATCAATCATCAATCATCAATCATCAATCATCAATCATCAATCATCAATCATCAATCATCAATCATTAATCATCAATCATCAATCATCAATCATCAACAATCAATCATCAATCATCAATCATCAATCATAAATTATTAATCATCAATCATCCATTATCAATCATCAATCATCATTCATCAATCATCAATCATCAACCGGTCATCATCAATCATCAATCATCAATCATCAATCATCAATCATCAATCATCAATCATCAATCATCAATCATCAATCATCAATCATCAATCATCAATCATCAATCATCAATCATCAATCATCAATCATCAATCATCAATCATCAATCATCAATCATCAATCATCAATCATCAATCATCAATCATCAATCATGAATCATGAATCATGAATCATGAATCATGAATCATCAATCATCAATCATCAATAATCAATCATAAATTATTAATCATCAATCATCCATCATCCATCATCAATCATCAACCATCAATCATCAATCATAAATTATTAATCATCAATCATCCATCATCCATCATCAATCATCAATGATCAATGATCAATCATCAATCATCAATCATCAATCATCAATCATCAATCATCAATCATCAATCATCAATCGTTAATCATCAATCATCAATCATCAATCATTAATCATCTATCATCAATCATCAATCATCAATCATCAATCATCAATCATCAATCATCAATCATCAATCATCAATCATTAATCATCAATCATCAATCATCAATCATCAATCATCAATCATCAATCATCAATCATCAACCATCAATCATCAATCATCAATCATCAATCATCAATTATCAATCATCAATCATCAGTCATCAATCATCAATCATCAATCATCAATCATCAATCATCAATCATCAATCATCAATCATCAATCATCAATCATCAATCATCAATCATCAATCATCAATCATCAATCATCAATCAGCAATCATCAATCATCGATCATCAATCATCAATCATCAATAATCTATCATCAATCATCAATCATCAATCATTTATCATCAATCATCAATCATCAATCATCAATCATCAATCATCAATCATCAATCACCAATCATTAATAATCAATCATCAATCATAAATTATTAATCATCAATCATCCATCATCCATCATCAATCGTCAATCATCAATCATTAATCATCAATCATCAATCATCAATCATCAATCATCAATCATAAATTATTTATCATCAATCATCCATTATCAATCATCAATCAACAATCATCAGTCATCAATCATAAATTATTAATCATCAATCATCCATCATCCATCATCAATCATCAATCATCAATCATCAATCATCAATCATCCATCATTAATCATCAATCATCAATCATCAATCATCAATCATAAATTATTAATCATCAATCATCCATAATCAATCATCAATCACCAATCATCAATCATCAGTCATCAATCATCAATCATCAATCATCAATCATCAATCATCAATCATCAATCATCAATCATCAATCATCAATCATCAATCATCAATCATCAATCATCAATCATCAATCATCAATCATCAATCATCAATCATCAATCATCAATCATCAATCATCAATCATCAATCATCAATCATCAATCATCAATCATCAATCATCAATCATCAATCATCAATCATCAATCATCAATCATCAATCATCAATCATCAATCATCAATCATCAATCATCAATCATCAATCATCAATCATCAATCATCAATCATCTATCATCAATCATCACTCATCAATCATCAATCATCAATCACCAATCATCAATCATCAATCATCAATCATTAATCATCAATCATCAATCATCAATCATCAATCATCAATCATCAATCATCAATCATCAATCATCAATCATCAATCATCAATCATCAATCACCAATCATCAATAATCAATCATCAATCATAAATTATTAATCATCAATCATCCATCATCCATCGTCAATCATCAATCATCAATCATTAATCATCAATAATCAATCATCAATCATCAATCATCAATCATCAATCATCAATCATCAATCATCAATCATCAATCATCAATCATCAATCATCAATCATCAATCATCAATCATCAATCATCAATAATCAATCATCAATCATCAATCATCAATCACCAATCATCAATCATCAATCATCAATCATCAATCATCAATCATCAATCATCAATCACCAATCATCAATAATCAATCATCAATCATAAATTATTAATACTCAATCATCCATCATCCATCATCAATCATCAATCATCAATCATTAATCATCAATCATCAATCATCAATCATCAAACATCAATCATCAATCATCAATCATCAATCATCAATCATCAATCATCAATCATCAACCATCAATCATCAATCATCAATCATCAATCATCAATTATCAATCATCAATCATCAGTCATCAATCATCAATCATCAATCATCAATCATCAATCATCAATCATCAATCATCAATCATCAATCATCAATCATCAATCATCAATCATCAATCATCAATCATCAATCATCAATCACCAATCATCAATCATCAATCATCAATCATCAATCATCAATCATCTATCATCAATCATCAATCATCAATCATCAATCATCAATCATTTATCATCAATCATCAATCATCAATCATCAATCATCTATCATCAATCATCAATCATCAATCATCAATCACCAATCATTAATAATCAATCATCAATCATAAATTATTAATCATCAATCATCCATCATCCATCATCAATCGTCAATCATCAATCATTAATCATCAATCATCAATCATCAATCATCAATCATCAATCATAAATTATTTATCATCAATCATCCATTATCAATCATCAATCAACAATCATCAGTCATCAATCATAAATTATTAATCATCAATCATCCATCATCCATCATCAATCATCAATCATCAATCATCAACCATTAATCATCAATCATCAATCATCAATCATCAATCATCAATCATCAATCATCAATCATCAATCATCAATCATCAATCATCAATCATCAATCACCAATCATCAATCATCAGTCATCAATCATCAATCATCAATCATCAATCATCAATCATCAATCATCAATCATCAATCATCAATCATCAATCATCAATCATCAATCATCAATCATCAATCATCAATCATCAATCATCAATCATCAATCATCAATCATCAATCATCAATCATCAATCATCAATCATCAATCATCAATCATCAATCATCAATCATTAATCATCAATCATCAATCATCAATCATCAATCATCAATCATCAATCATCAATCATCAATCATCAATCATCAATCATCAATCATCAATCATCAATCATCAATCATCAATCATCAATCATCAATCATCAATCATCACTCATCAATCATCAATCATCAATCACCAATCATCAATCATCAATCATCAATCATCAATCATCAATCATCAATCATCAATCATCAATCATCAATCATCAATCATCAATCATCAATCATCAATCATCAATCATCAATCATCATTCATCAATCATCAATCATCAATCATCAATCATCAATCATCAATCATCAATCATCAATCATCAATCATCAATCATTAATCATCAATCATCAATCATCAATCATCAATCATCAACAATCAATCATCAATCATCAATCATCAATCATCAATCATAAAATATTAATCATCAATCATCCATTATCAATCATCAATCATCACTCATCAATCATCAATCATCAACCGGTCATCATCAATCATCAATCATCAATCATCAATCATCAATCATCAATCATCAATCATCAATCATCAATCATCAATCATCAATCATCAATCATCAATCATCAATCATCAATCATCAATCATCAATCATCAATCATCAATCATCAATCATCAATCATGAATCATCAATCATCAATCATCAATAATCAATCATAAATTATTAATCATCAATCATCCATCATCCATCATCAATCATCAACCATCAATCATCAATCATCAATCATCAATCATCAATCATCAATCATCAATCATCAATCATCCATCATCAATCATCAATGATCAATGATCAATCATCAATCATCAATCATCAATCATCAATCATCAATCATCAATCATCAATCATCAATCGTTAATCATCAATCATCAATCATCAATCATCAATCATCAATCATCAATCATCAATCATCAATCATGAATCATTAATCATCTATCATCAATCATCAATCATCAATCATCAATCATCAATCATCAATCATCAATCATCAATCATCAATCATCAATCATTAATCATCAATCATCAATCATCAATCATCAATCATCAATCATCAATCATCAATCATCAATCATCAATCATCAATCATCAATCATCAACCATCAATCATCAATCATCAATCATCAATTATCAATCATCAATCATCAGTCATCAATCATCAATCATCAATCATCAATCATCAATCATCAATCATCAATCATCAATCATCAATCATCAATCATCAATCATAAATCATCAATCATCAATCAGCAATCATCAATCATCAATCATCAATCATCAATCATCAATCATCAATCATCTATCATCAATCATCAATCATCAATCATCAATCATCAATCATTTATCATCAATCATCAATCATCAATCATCAATCATCAATCATCAATCACCAATCATTAATAATCAATCATCAATCATAAATTATTAATCATCAATCATCCATTTTCCATCATCAATCGTCAATCATCAATCATTAATCATCAATCATCAATCATCAATCATCAATCATAAATTATTTATCATCAATCATCCATTATCAATCATCAATCAACAATCATCAGTCATCAATCATAAATTATTAATCATCAATCATCCATCATCCATCATCAATCATCAATCATCAATCATCAACCATCAATCATCAATCATTAATCATCAATCATCAATCATCAATCATAAATTATTAATCATCAATCATCCATAATCAATCATCAATCACCAATCATCAATCATCAGTCATCAATCATCAATCATCAATCATCAATCATCAATCATCAATCATCAATCATCAATCATCAATCATCAATCATCAATCATCAATCATCAATCATCAATCATCAATCATCAATCATCAATCATCAATCATCAATCATCAATCATCAATCATCAATCATCAATCATCAATCATCAATCATCAATCATCAATCATCAATCATCAATCATCAATCATCAATCATCAATCATCAATCATCAATCATCAATCATCAATCATCAATCATCAATCATCAATCATCAATCATCAATCATCAATCATCTATCATCAATCATCACTCATCAATCATCAATCATCAATCACCAATCATCAATCATCAATCATCAATCATTAATCATCAATCATCAATCATCAATCATCAATCATCAATCATCAATCATCAATCATCAATCATCAATCACCAATCATCAATCATCAATCATCAATCATAAATTATTAATCATCAATCATCCATCATCCATCGTCAATCATCAATCATCAATCATTAATCATCAATAATCAATCATCAATCATCAATCATCAATCATCAATCATGAATCATCAATCATCAATCATCAATCATCAATCATCAATCATCAATCATCAATCATCAATCATCAATCATCAATCATCAATCATCAATCATCAATAATCAATCATCAATCATCAATCATCAATCACCAATCATCAATCATCAATCATCAATCATCAATCATCAATCACCAATCATCAATAATCAATCATCAATCATAAATTATTAATACTCAATCATCCATCATCCATCATCAATCATCAATCATCAATCATTAATCATCAATCATCAATCATCAATCATCAATCATCAATCATAAAATATTTATCATCAATCATCCATCATCAATCATCAATCACCAATCATCAATCATCAATCGTCAATCATCAATCATCAATCATCAATCATCAATCATCAATCATCAATCATCAATCATCAATCATCAATCATCAATCATCAATCATCAATCATCAATCATCAATCATCAATCATCAATCATCAATCATCAATCATCAATCATCAATCATCAATCATCAATCATCAATCATCAATCATCAATCATCAATCATCAATCATCAATCTTCAATCATCAATCATCAATCATCAATCATCAATCATCAATCATCAATCATCAATCATCAATCATCAATCATCAATCATCAATCATCAATCATCAATCATCAACAATCAATCAATCAATCATAAATTATTAATCATAAATCATCCATTATCAATCATCAATCATCAATCATCTATCATCAATCATCACTCATCAATCATCAATCATCAGTCGGTCATCATCATCATCAATCATCAATCATCAATCATCAATCATCAATCATCAATCATCAATCATCAATCATCAATCATCAATCATCAATCATCAATCATCAATCATGATCATCAATCATCAATCATCAATCATCAATCATCAATCATCAATCATCAATCATCAATCATCAATCATCATCATCAACATCAATCACCAATCATCAATCATCAATCATCAATCATCAATCATCAATCATCAATCATCAATCATCAATCACCAATCATCAATAATCAATCATCAATCATAAATTATTAATATTCAATCATCCATCATCCATCATGAATCATCAATCATCAATCATTAATAATCAATCATCAATCATCAATCATCAATCATAAAATATTAATCATCAATCATCCATCATCAATCACAATCACCAATCATCAATCATCAATCATCAATCATCAATCATCAATCATCAATCATCAATCATCAATCATCAATCATCAATCATCAATCATCAATCATCAATCATCAATCAACCAATCATCAATCATCAATCATCAA
>CATOZT010000025.1:0-39664 GCA_954870665.1 Stratiomys singularior
AATCATCAATCATCAGTCATAAATAGTCAATCATCAAGCATCTCTTACCATTCATTAATCGTCAATCACCAATCATCAATCATCAATCATCGATCATCAATCAACAATCATTAGTCATCAATCATCAATCATCGATCAAAAATCATCAATCAGCAATTATCAATAATTAATCATCAGTCATCAATTGTCAATCATCAATCATCAATCATCAATCAGCAATCACCAATTATCGATCATCAGTCATCAATCATAAATCACCAAACATCATTCATCAATAATCAGTCATCAATCATTAATCATCAGTCATAAATAGTCAATCATCAACCATCACTTAACATTCATTAATATTCAATCACCAATCATCACTCATCAATCATCGATCATCAATCAACAATCATCACTCATCAATCATAAATCATCGATCATAATTCGTCAATCATCAATCATCAATCATCAATTATCAATCATTAATCATCAATCATCAATCATCAATCATCAACCATCAATCATCAATCATCAATCATCAATCATCAATCATCAATCATCAATCATCAATCATCAATCATCAATCATCAATCATCAATCATCAATCATCAATCATCAATCATCAATCATCAATCATCAATCATGAATCATGAATCATGAATCATCAATCATCAATCCTCAATCATCAATCATCATTCATCAATCATCAGTCATCAATTATCAATCATCAATCATCAATCATCAATCATCAATCATCAATCATCAAGCATCAAACATCAATCATCAATCATCAATCATCAATCATCAATCATCAATCATCAATCCTCAATCATCAATTATCAATCATCAATCATCAATCATCAATCATCAATCATCAATCATAAATCATCAATCATCATTCATCAATCATTAATCATCAATCATCAATCATCAATAATCAGTCATTCAATCATAAATCATCAAACATCAATCATCAATCATCAATCATCAATCATCAATCATAAATCATCGATCATAAATCATCAATCATCAATCATCAATCATCAGTCATCAATCATCAATCATCAATTATCAATCATCAATCATCAACCAACAATCATCAATCATCAATCATCAGTCATAAATAGTCAATCATCAAGCATCAATCATAAATCATCAATCATCATTCATCAATCATTAATCATCAATCATCAATCATCAATCATCAATAATCAGTCATCAATCATAAATCATCAAACATCAATCATCAATCATCAATCATCAATAATCAATCATCACTCATCAATCATCAATCATCAATCATCAATCATCAATCATCAATCATCAATCATCAACCAACAATCATCAATCATCAGTCATAAATTGTCAATCATCAACCATCTCTTACCATTCATTAATCGTCAATCACCAATCATCAATCATCAATCATCGATCATCAATCAACAATCATTAGTCATCAATCATCAATCATCGATCATAAATCATCAAAAATCAATAATTAATCATCAGTCATCAATTTTCAATCATCAATCAGCAATCACCAATTATCGATCATCAGTCATCAATCATAAATCACCAAACATCAATCATCAATAATCAGTCATCAATCATTAATCATCAATCATAAATAGTCAATCATCAACCATCACTTAACATTCTTTAATAGTCAATCACCAATCATCACTCATCAATCAACGATCATCAATCATCAATCATCAATCATCAATTATCAATCATCAATTATCAATCATCAATCATCAATCATCAATCATCAATCATCAATCATCAATCATCAATCATCAATCATCAATCATCAATCATCAATCATCAATCATCAATCATCAATCATCAATCATCAATCATCAATCATCAATCATCAATTATCAATCATCAATCATCAATCATCAATCATCAATCATCAATCATCAATCATCAATCATCAATTATCAATAATCAATCATCAACCAACAATCATCAATCATCAATCATCAGTCATAAATAGTCAATCATAAACCATCTCTTACCATTCATTAATCGTCAATCACCAATCATCAATCATCGATCATCAATCAACAATCATTAGTCATCAATCATCAATCATCGATCATAAATCATCAATCATCAATTATCAATAATTAATCATCAGTTATCAATTGTCAATCATCAATCATCAATCAGCAATCACCAATTATCGATCATCAGTCATCAATCATAAATCACCAAACATCATTCATCAATAATCAGTCATCAATCATTAATCATCATTCATAAATAGTCAATCATCAACCATCACTTAACATTCATTAATTGTCAATCACCAATCATCACTCATCAATCATCAATCATCAATCATCAATCAACAATCATCACTCATCAATCATAAATCATCGATCATAAATCGTCAATCATCAATCATCAATCATCATTTATCAATCATTAATCATCAATCATCAATCATCAATCATCAATCATCAATCATCAATCATCAATCATCAATCTTGAATCATCAATCATCAATCATCAATCATGAATCATCAATCATGAATCATCAATCATCAATCCTCAATCATCAATCATCATTCATCAATCATCAGTCATCAATCATCAATCATCAATCATCAATCATCAATCATCAATCATCAATCATCAATCATCAATCATCAAGCATCAAACATCAATCATCAATCATCAATCATCAATCATCAATCATCAATCCTCAATCATCAATCATCAATCATCAATCATCAATCATCAATCATCAATCATCAATCATCAATCATCAATCATAAATCATCAATCATCAGTCATCAATAATTAATCATCAATCATCAATCATCAATCATCAATAATAAGTCATCAATCATAAATCATCAAACATCAATCATCAATCATCAATCATCAATAATCAATCATCACTCATCAATCATCAATCGTCAATCATCAATCATCAATCATCAATCATCAATCATCAATCATCAATCATCAATCATCAATCATCAATCATCAATCATCAATCATCAATCATCAATCATCAATCATCAATCCTCAATCATCAATCATCATTCATCAATCATTAGTCATCAATCATCAATCATCAATCCTCAATCATCAATTATCAATCATCAATCATCAACCAACAGTCATCAATCATCAGTCATAAATAGTCAATCATCAACCATCACTTAACATTCATTAATCGTTAAGCATCAACCATCAATCATCTATCATCGATCATCAATCAACAATCATTAGTCATCAATCATCAATCATCGATCATAAATCGTCAATCATCAATCATCAATCATCGATCATCAATCATCAATCATCAATCACCAATCATCAATCATCAATCATCAATCATCAATCATCAATCATCAATCATCAATCATCAATCATCAATCATCAATCATCAATTATCAATCATCAATCATCAACCAACAATCATCAATCATCAGTCATAAATAGTCAATCATCAACCATCACTTAACATTCATTAATCGTTAAGCATCAACCATCAATCATCTATCATCGATCATCAATCAACAATCATTAGTCATCAATCATCAATCATCGATCATAAATCGTCAATCATCAATCATCAATCATCGATCATCAATCATCAATCATCAATCGTCAATCATCAATCATCAATCATCAATCATCAATCATCAATCATCAATCATCAATCATCAATCATCAATCATCGATCATCAATCATCAATCATCAATCATCAATCATCAATCATCAATCATCAATCATCAATCATCAATCATCAATCATCAATCATCAATCATCAATCATCAATCATCAATCATCAATCATCAATTATCAATCATCAATCACCAATCATCAATCATCAATCATCAATCATCAATCATCAATTATCAATAATCAATCATCAACCAACAATCATCAATCATCAATCATCAGTCATAAATAGTCAATCATAAACCATCTCTTACCATTCATTAATTCACTTACCATTCAATTATCAATAATTAATCATCAGTTATCAATTGTCAATCATCAATCATCAATCAGCAATCACCAATTATCGATCATCAGTCATCAATCATAAATCACCAAACATCAATCATCAATAATCAGTCATCAATCATTAATCATCAGTCATAAATAGTCAATCATCAACCATCACTTAACATTCATTAATTGTCAATCACCAATCATCACTCAACAATCATCGATCATCAATCAACAATCATCACTCATCAATCATAAATCATCGATCATAAATCATCAATCATCAATCATCAGTCATCAATCATCAATCATCAATTATCAATCATCAATCATCAACCAACAATCATCAATCATCAATCATCAGTCATAAATAGTCAATCATCAAGCATCTCTTACCATTCATTAATCGTCAATCACCAATCATCAATCATCAATCATCGATCATCAATCAACAATCATTAGTCATCAATCATCAATCATCGATCAAAAATCATCAATCAGCAATTATCAATAATTGATCATCAGTCATCAATTGTCAATCATCAATCATCAATCATCAATCATCAATCAGCAATCACCAATTATCGATCATCAGTCATCAATCATAAATCACCAAACATCATTCATCAATAATCAGTCATCAATCATTAATCATCAGTCATAAATAGTCAATCATCAACCATCACTTAACATTCATTAATTGTCAATCACCAATCATCACTCATCAATCATCGATCATCAATCAACAATCATCACTCATCAATCATAAATCATCGATCATAAATCGTCAATCATCAATCATCAATCATCAATTATCAATCATTAATCATCAATCATCAATCATCAATCATCAATCATCAATCATCAATCATCAATCATCAATCATCAATCATCAATCATCAATCATCAATCATCAATCATCAATCATCAGTCATCAATCATGAATCATGAATCATGAATCATGAATCATGAATCATGAATCATCAATCATCAATCCTCAATCATCAATCATCATTCATCAATCATCAGTCATCAATCATCAATCATCAATCATCAATCATCAATCATCAATCATCAATCATCAATCATCAATCATCAATCATCAATCATCAATCATCAATCATCAAGCATCAAACATCAATCATCAATCATCAATCATCAATCAACAATCATCAATCATCAATCCTCAATCATCAATCATCAATCATCAATCATCAATCATCAATCATCAATCATCAATCATCAATCATCAATCATCAATCATCAATCATCAATCATCAATCATCAATCATCAATCATCAATCATCAATCATCAATCATAAATCATCAATCATCATTCATCAATCATTAATCATCAATCATCAATCATCAATCATCAATAATCAGTCATCAATCATAAATCATCAAACATCAATCATCAATCATCAATCATCAATCATCAATCATCAATCATCAATCATCAATCATCAATCATCAATCATCAATCATCAATCATCAATCATCAATCATCAATCATCAATCATCAATCATCAATCATCAATCATCAATCATCAATCATCAATCATCAATCATCAATCATCAATCATCAATCATCAATCATCAATCATCAATCATCAATCATCAATCCTCAATCATCAATCATCATTCATCAATCATTAGTCATCAATCATCAATCATCAATCATCAATCATCAATCATCAATCATCAATCATCAATCATCAATCATCAATCATCAATCATCAATCGCCAATCATCAATCATCAATCATCAATCATCAATCTTCAATCATCAATCATCAATCATCAATCATCAATCATCAATCATCAATAATCAATCACCAATCATCAATCATCAATCATCAATCATCAATCATCAATCATCAATGATTAATCATCAATCATAAATCATCAATCATCAATCATCAATCATCAATCATCAATCATCAACCAACAATCATCAATCATCAGTCATAAATAGTCAATCATCAACCATCTCTTACCATTCATTAATCGTCAATCACCAATCATCAATCATCAATCATCGATCATCAATCAACAATCATTAGTCATCAATCATCATTCATCGATCATAAATCATCAAAAATCAATAATTAATCATCAGTCATCAATTGTCAATCATCAATCAGCAATCACCAATTATCGATCATCAGTCATCAATCATAAATCACCAAACATCAATCATCAATAATCAGTCGTCAATCATTAATCATCAATCATAAATAGTCAATCATCAACCATCACTTAACATTCTTTAATAGTCAATCACCAATCATCACTCATCAATCAACGATCATCAATCATCAATCATCAATTATCAATCATCAATCATCAATCATCAATCATCAATCATCAATCATCAATCTTCAATTATCAATCATCAATCATCAATCATCAATCATCAATCCTCAATCATCAATCATCATTCATCAATCATCAGTCATTAATCATCAATCATCAATCATCAATCATCAATCGCCAATCATCAATCATCAATCATCAATCATCAATCATAAACCATCAATCATCAATCATCAATCATCAATAATCAATCATCAATTATCAAGCATCAATCATCAGTCATCAATCATTAAGATTCAATCATCAGTCCTCAGTCATTAATCATCAATCATCAATCATCAATCATCAATCATCTATCATCAATCATCAATCATCAATCATCAATCATCAATCATCATTCATCAATCATCAATCATCGGTCATCGGTCATCAATCATCAACCATCAATCATCACTCATCCATCATCAATCATCAATCATCAATCATCAATCATCAATCATCAATCATCAATCATCAATCATCAATCATCAATCATCAATCATCAATCATCAATCATCAATCATCAATCATCAATCATCAATCATCAATCATCAATCATCAATCATCAATCATCAATCATCAATCATCAATCATCAATCATCAATCATCAATCATCAATCATCAATCATCAATCATCAATCATCAATCATCAATCATCAATCATCAATCATTAATCATCAATCATCAATCA
Organism: Stratiomys singularior; assembly: GCA_954870665.1. NCBI lineage: Eukaryota > Metazoa > Arthropoda > Insecta > Diptera > Stratiomyidae > Stratiomys > Stratiomys singularior. Next base: position 7,016 of record CATOZT010000025.1, read on the forward strand.
TCAATCATCAATCATCAATCATCAAACATCAATCATGTATCATCAATCATCAATCATCAATCATCAATCATCAATCATCACTTAACAATCATAAATCATCAATCATCAATAATCAATCATCAACCACCAATCATTAATCATCAATCATCAATCATCAATTATCAATCATCAATCATCAATCATCAATCATCAATCATCAATCATCAATCATCAATCATCAATCATCAATCATCAATCATCAATCATCAATCATCAATCATCAATCATCAATCATCAATCATCAATCTTCTATCATCAATCATCAATCATCATTCATTAAACTACAATCATCAATCATATATCATCAATCATCAATTATCAATCATCAATCATCAATCATCAATCATCAATCAACAATCATCAATCATCAATTATCAATCAACAATCATCAATCATCAATAATCAAACATCAATCATCAATTATCAATCATCACTCATCAATCATCAATCATCAATCATCAATCACCAATAATCAATAATTTATCATCGGTCATCAATCGTCAATCATCAATCATCAATCATCAATCAGCAATCACCAATTATCGATCATCAATCGTAAATCACCAAACATCAATCATCAATAATCAATCATCAATCATTAATCATCAGTCATAAATAGTCAAACATCAACCGCCACTTAACATTCATTACTCGTCAATCACCAATCATCAACCATCAATCATCGATCATCAATCAACAATCATCAATCATCAATCATCTGTCATCAATCATCAATCATCAATCATCAATCATCAATCATCAATCATCAATCATCAATCATCAATCATCAATCATCAATCATCAATCATCAATCATCAATCATCAATCATCAATCACCAATCATCAATCATCAATCATCAATCATCAATCATCAATCATCAATCATCAATCATCAATCATCAATCATAAATCATCAATCATCAATCATCAATCATCAATCATCAATCATCAATAATCAATAATCAATCATCAATCATCAATCATCAATCATCAATCATCAATCATCAATCTTCAATCATCAATCATCAATCATTAATCATCAATCATCAATTATCAATCATCGATCATCAATCATCAATCATCAATCATCAATCATCAATCATCAATCATCAATCATCAAACACCAATCATCAATTATCAATCATCAATCATCAATCATGAATCATCAATCATCAATCATTAATCACCAATTATCAATAATTCATCATCAGGCATCAAGCGTCAATCATCAATCATCAATCAGCACTCACCAATTTTCGATCATCAATCATAAATCATCAAACATCAATCATCAATAATCAAACATCAATCATTAATCATCAGTTATAAATAGTCAATCATCAACCATCACTTAACATTCATTAATCGGCAATCACCAATCATCAATCATCAATCATCGATCATCAATCATCAATCATCAATCATCAATCATCAATCATCAATCATCAATCATCATTCATCAATCATCAATCATCAATCATCAATCAGCAATCATCAATCATCAATCATCAATCATCAATCATCAATCACAAATCATCAATCATCAATCATCAATCATCAATCATCAATCATCAATCATTAATCATCAACCATCAATCATTAATCATCAACCATCAATCATCAATCATCAATCATCAATCATCAATCACCAATCATCAATCATCAATCATCAATCATCAATCATCAATCATCAATCATCAATCATCAGTCATCAATTATCAATCATCAATCATCATTATTAACCAGCAATCATCAATCATCAATCATCAGTCATCAATCATAAATCATCAATCATCAATCATCAATCATCAATCATCAATCATCAATCATCAGACCTCAATCATTCATCATCAGTCATCATCCATCAATCATCTATTATCAATCATCAATTATCGATTGTCAATCATCAATCATCAATCATCAATTATCAATCATTAATCATCAATCGTCACTCATCAATCATCAAACCTCAATCATCAATCATCTATCATCAATCATCAGTTATAAATAGTCAATCATCAACCACCACTTAACATTCATTAATCGTCAATCACCAATCATCAACCATCAATCATCGATCATCAATCAACAATCATCAATCATCAATCATCAGTCATCAATCATCAATCATCAATCATCAATCATCAATCATCAATCATCAATCATCAATCATCAATCATCAATCATCAATCTTCAATCATCAATCATCAATCATCAATCATCAATCATCAATCATCAATCATCAAACATCAATCATCAATTATCAATTATCAATCATCAATCATCAATCACCAATTATCCATAATTCATCATCAGTCATCAATCATCAGTCATCAATCATCAATCATCAATCATCAATCGTCAAACATCAATCATCAATCATCAATCATCAATAATCAATCATCAATCATTAATCATTAATCATCAATCATCAATCATCAATCATCAATCATCAAACATCAATCATCAATTATCAATCATCAATCATCAATCATCAATCATCAATCATCAATCATCAATCATCAATCATCAATCATCAATCAACAATCATCAATCATCAATCATCAATCAACAATCATCAATCATCAATCATCAAACATCAAGCATCAACCATCAATCATCAATCATCAATTACCAATCATCAATCATCAATCATCAATCATCAATCATCAATCATCAATCAACAATCATCAATCATCAATCATCAATCATCAATTATCAATCATCAATCATCAATCATCAATCATCAATCATCAATAATCAGTCATCAATCATAAATCATCAAACATCAATCATCAATCATCAATCATCAATAATCAATCATCACTCATCAATCATCAATCATCAATCATCAATCATCAATCATCAATCATCAATCATCAATCATCAATCATCAATCATCAATCATCAATCATCAATCATCAATCATCAATCATCAATCATCAATCCTCAATCATCAATCATCATTCATCAATCATTAGTCATCAATCATCAATCATCAATCCTCAATCATCAATTATCAATCATCAATCATCAACCAACAATCATCAATCATCAGTCATAAATAGTCAATCATCAACCATCACTTAACATTCATTAATCGTTAAGCATCAACCATCAATCATCCATCATCGATCATCAATCAACAATCATTAGTCATCAATCATCAATCATCGATCATAAATCGTCAATCATCAATCACCAATCATCGATCATCAATCATCAATCATCAATCATCAATCATCAATCATCAATCATCAATCATCAATCATCAATCATCAATCATCAATCATCAATCATCAATCATCAATCATCAATCATCAATCCTCAATCATCAATTATCAATCATCAATCATCAACCAACAATCATCAATCATCAGTCATAAATAGTCAATCATCAACCATCACTTAACATTCATTAATCGTTAAGCATCAACCATCAATCATCTATCATCGATCATCAATCAACAATCATTAGTCATCAATCATCAATCATCGATCATAAATCGTCAATCATCAATCATCAATCATCGATCATCAATCATCAATCATCAATCATCAATCATCAATCATCAATCATCAATCATCAATCATCAATCATCAATCATCAATCATCAATCATCAATCATCGATCATCAATCATCAATCATCAATCATCAATCATCAATCATCAATCATCAATCACCAATCATCAATCATCAATCATCAATCATCAATCATCAATCATCAATCATCAATCATCAATTATCAATCATCAATCACCAATCATCAATCATCAATCATCAATCATCAATCATCAATCATCAATCATCAATCATCAATTATCAATAATCAATCATCAACCAACAATCATCAATCATCAATCATCAGTCATAAATAGTCAATCATAAACCATCTCTTACCATTCATTAATTCACTTACCATTCAATTATCAATAATTAATCATCAGTTATCAATTGTCAATCATCAATCATCAATCAGCAATCACCAATTATCGATCATCAGTCATCAATCATAAATCACCAAACTTCAATCATCAATAATCAGTCATCAATCATTAATCATCAGTCATAAATAGTCAATCATCAACCATCACTTAACATTCATTAATTGTCAATCACCAATCATCACTCATCAATCATCGATCATCAATCAACAATCATCACTCATCAATCATAAATCATCGATCATAAATCGTTAATCATCAATCATCAATCATCAATTATCAATCATTAATCATCAATCATCAATCATCAATCATCAATCATCAATCATCAATCATCAATCATCAATCATCAATCATCAATCATCAATCATCAATCATCAATCATCAATCATCAATCATCAATCATCAATCATCAATCATCAATCATCAATCATCAATCATCAATCATCAATCATCAATCATGAATCATGAATCATGAATCATCAATCATCAATCCTCAATCATCAATCATCATTCATCAATCATCAGTCATCAATCATCAATCATCAATCATCAATCATCAATCATCAATCATCAATCATCAATCATCAATCATCAATCATCAAGCATCAAACATCAATCATCAATCATCAATCATCAATCATCAATCATCAATCATCAATCATCAATCATCAATCACCAATCCTCAATCATCAATCATCAATCATCAATCATCAATCATCAATCATCAATCATCAATCATCAATCATCAATCATCAATCATCAATCATCAATCATCAATCATAAATCATCAATCATAAACCATGAATCATCAATCATCAATCCTCAATCATCAATCATCATTCATCAATCATCAGTCATCAATCATCAATCATCAATCATCAATCATCAATCATCAATCATCAATCATCAATCATCAATCATCAATCATCAATCATAAATCATCAATCATCATTCATCAATCATTAATCATCAATCATCAATCATCAATCATCAATAATCAGTCATCAATCATAAATCATCAAACATCAATCATCAATCATCAATCATCAATCATCAATCATCAATCATCAATCATCAATCATCAATCATCAATCATCAATCATCAATCATCAATCATCAATCATCAATCATCAATCATCAATCATCAATCATCAATCATCAATCATCAATCATCAATCATCAATCATCAATCATCAATCATCAATCATCAATCATCAATCCTCAATCATCAATCATCATTCATCAATCATTAGTCATCAATCATCAATCATCAATCATCAATCATCAATCATCAATCATCAATCATCAATCATCAATCATCAATCATCAATCATTAATCATCAATCATCAATCGCCAATCATCAATCATCAATCATCAATCATCAATCTTCAATCATCAATCATCAATCATCAATCATCAATCATCAATCATCAATAATCAATCACCAATCATCAATCATCAATCATCAATCATCAATCATCAATCATCAATGATTAATCATCAATCATAAATCATCAATCATCAATCATCAATCATCAATTATCAATCATCAATCATCAACCAACAATCATCAATCATCAGTCATAAATAGTCAATCATCAACCATCTCTTACCATTCATTAATCGTCAATCACCAATCATCAATCATCAATCATCGATCATCAATCAACAATCATTAGTCATCAATCATCATTCATCGATCATAAATCATCAAAAATCAATAATTAATCATCAGTCATCAATTGTCAATCATCAATCAGCAATCACCAATTATCGATCATCAGTCATCAATCATAAATCACCAAACATCAATCATCAATAATCAGTCGTCAATCATTAATCATCAATCATAAATAGTCAATCATCAACCATCACTTAACATTCTTTAATAGTCAATCACCAATCATCACTCATCAATCAACGATCATCAATCATCAATCATCAATCATCAATTATTAATCATTAATCATCAATCATCAATCATCAATCATTAATCATCAATCTTCAATTATCAATCATCAATCATCAATCATCAATCATCAATCCTCAATCATCAATCATCATTCATCAATCATCAGTCATTAATCATCAATCATCAATCATCAATCATCAATCGCCAATCATCAATCATCAATCATCAATCATCAATCATAAACCATCAATCATCAATCATCAATCATCAATCATCAATCATCAATAATCAATCATCAATTATCAAGCATCAATCATCAATCATCAATCATTAATATTCAATCATCAGTCCTCAGTTATTAATCATCAATCATCAATCATCAATCATCAATCATCTATCATCAATCATCAATCATCAATCATCAATCATCATTCATCAATCATCAATCATCGGTCATCGGTCATCAATCATCAACCAACAATCATCACTCATCCATCATCAATCATCAATCATCAATCATCAATCATCAATCATCAATCATCAATCATCAATCATCAATCATCAATCATCAATCATCAATCATCAATCATCAATCATCAATCATCAATCATCAATCATCAATCATCAATCATCAATCATCAATCATCAATCATCAATCATCAATCATCAATCATCAATCATCAATCATCAATCATCAATCATCAATCATCAATCATTAATCATCAATCATCAATCATCAATCATCAATCATCAATCAGCAATCATCAAATATCAATCATGTATCATCAATCATCAATCATCAATCATCAATCATCAATCATCACCTAACAATCATAAATCATCAATCATCAATAATCAATCATCAACCACCAATCATTAATCATCAATCATCAATCATCAATTATCAATCATCAATCATCAGTCATCAATCATCAATCATCAATCATCAATCATCAATCATCAATCATCAATCATCAATCATCAATCATCAATCATCAATCATCAATCATCAATCATCAATCATCAATCATCAATCTTCTATCATCAATCATCAATCATCATTCATTAAACTACAATCATCAATCATATATCATCAATCATCAATTATCAATCATCAATCATCAATCATCAATCATCAATCAACAATCATCAATCATCAATTATCAATCAACAATCATCAATCATCAATAATCAATCATCAAACATCAATCATCAATTATCAATCATCACTCATCAATCATCAATCATCAATCATCAATCATCAATCACCAATAATCAATAATTTATCATCGGTCATCAATCGTCAATCATCAATCATCAATCATCAATCAGCAATCACCAATTATCGATCATCAATCGTAAATCACCAAACATCAATCATCAATCATTAATCATCAGTCATAAATAGTCAAACATCAACCGCCACTTAACATTCATTACTCGTCAATCACCAATCATCAACCATCAATCATCGATCATCAACCAACAATCATCAATCATCAATCATCTGCCATCAATCATCAATCATCAATCATCAATCATCAATCATCAATCATCAATCACCAATCATCAATCATCAATCATCAATCATCAATCATCAATCATCAATCATCAATCATCAATCATCAATCATCAATCATCAATCATAAATCATCAATCATCAATCATCAATCATCAATCATCAATAATCAATAATCAATCATCAATCATCAATCATCAATCATCAATCATCAATCATCAATCATCAATCTTCAATCATCAATCATTAATCATCAATCATCAATTATCAATCATCGATCATCAATCATCAATCATCAGTCATCAATCATCGATCATCAATCATCAATCATCAAACACCAATCATCAATTATCAATCATCAATCATCAATCATGAATCATTAATCATCAATCATTAATCACCAATTATCAATAATTCATCATCAGGCATCAAGCGTCAATCATCAATCATCAATCAGCACTCACCAATTTTCGATCATCAATCATAAATCATCAAACATCAATCATCAATAATCAAACATCAATCATTAATCATCAGTTATAAATAGTCAATCATCAACCATCACTTAACATTCATTAATCGGCAATCACCAATCATCAATCATCAATCATCAATCATCAATCATCAATCATCAATCATCAATCATCAATCATCATTCATCAATCATCAATCATCAATCATCAATCATCAATCAGCAATCATCAATCATCAATCATCAATCATCAATCATCAATCATCAATCACAAATCATCAATCATCAATCATCAATCATCAATCATCAATCATCAACCATCAATCATTAATCATCAACCATCAATCATCAATCATCAATCGTCAATCATCAATCATCAATCATCAATCATCAATCACCAATCATCAATCATCAATCATCAATCATCAATCATCAATCATCAATCATCAATCATCAGTCATCAATTATCAATCATCAATCATCAATATTAACCAGCAATCATCAATCATCAATCATCAGTCATCAATCATAAATCATCAATCATCAATCATCAATCATCAATCATCAATCATCAGACATCAATCATTCATCATCAGTCATCATCCATCAATCATCTATTATCAATCATCAATTATCGATTATCAATCATCAATCATCAATCATCAATTATCAATCATTAATCATCAATCGTCAATCATCAATCATCAAACCTCAATCATCAATCATCTATCATCAATCATCAGTTATAAATAGTCAATCATCAACCACCACTTAACATTCATTAATCGTCAATCACCAATCATCAACCATCAATCATCGATCATCAATCAACAATCATCAATCATCAATCATCAGTCATCAATCATCAATCATCAATCATCAATCATCAATCATCAATCATCAATCATCAATCATCAATCATCAATCATCAATCATCAATCATCAATCATCAATCATCAATCATCAAACATCAATCATCAATTATCAATCATCAATCATCAATCATCAATCACCAATTATCAATAATTCATCATCAGTCATCAATCATCAGTCATCAATCATCAATCATCAATCATCAATCATCAATCGTCAAACATCAATCATCAATCATCAATCATCAATAATCAATCATCAATCATTAATCATTAATCATCAATCATCAATCATCAATCATCAATCATCAAACATCAATCATCAATTATCAATCATCAATCATCAATCATCAATCATCAATCATCAATCATCAATCATCAATCATCAATCATCAATCATCAATCAACAATCATCAATCATCAATCATCAATCAACAATCATCAATCATCAATCATCAAACATCAAGCATCAACCATCAATCATCAATCATCATTTACCAATCATCAATCATCAATCATCAATCATCAATCATCAATCATCAATCATCAATCATCAATCATCAATCAACAATCATCAATCATCAATCATCAATCATCAATCATCAATTATCAATCATCAATCATCAATCATCAATTATCAATCATCAATCATCAATCATCAATCATCAATCATCAATCATCAATCATCAATCATCAGTCATCAATCGTCAATCATCAATCATCAATAATCAATCATCAATCATCAAACATCAACCATCAATCATCAATCATCAATCATCAATCATCAATCATCAATAATCAATCATCAATCATCAATCATCAATCATCAATCATCAATCATCAATTATCAGTCATCAATTATCAATCATCAATCATCAATATTAACCAGCAATCATCAATCATCAATCATCAATCATCAGTCATCAATCATAAATCATCAATCATCAATCATCAATCATCAATCATCAGACATCAATCATTCATCATCAGTCATCATCGATCAATCATCTATTATCAATCATCAATTATCGATTATCAATCATCACGCATCAATCATCAATCATCAATCATTAATCATCAATCGTCAATCATCAATCATCAAACCTCAATCATCAATCATCAATCATCAATCATCAGTTATAAATAGTCAATCATCAACCACGACTTATCATTCATTAATCGTCAATCACCAATCATCAACCATCAATCATCGATCATCAATCAACAATCATCAATCATCAATCATCAGTCATCAATCAGCAATCATCAATCATCAATCATCAATCATCAATCATCAATCATCAATCATCAATCATTAATCACCAATCAGCAAACATCAATCATCAATAATCAATCATCAATCATCAATCATCAATCAGCACTCACCAATTATCGATAATCAATCATAAATCACCAAACATCAATCATCAATAATCAATCATCAATCATAAATCCCCAAACATCAATCATCAATCATCAACCATCACTTAACATTCTTTAATCGTCAATCACCAATCATCAATCATCGATCATCAATCATCAATCATCAATCATCAATCATCAATCATCAATCGTCAATCATCAATCATCAGTCATCAATCATCAATCATCAATCATCAATCATCAATTATCAATCATCAATCATCAATCATCAATCATCAATCATCAATCATCAATCATCATTCATCAATCATCAATCATCAATCATCAATCATCAATCATCAATCATCAATCATCAATCATCAATCATCAATCATCAATCATCAATCATCAATCATCAATAATCAATCATCAATCATCAATCATCAATCATCAATCATCAATCACCAATCATCAATCATCAATCATCAATCATCAATCATCAATCATCAATCATCAACCATCAATCATCAATCATCAATCATCAATCATCAATAATCAATCATCAATGATCATTCATCAATCATCAATCACCAAACATCAATCATCAATCATCAATCATCAATCATCAATCATCAATTACCAATCATCAATCATCAATCATCAATCATCAATCATCAATCATCAATAATTAATCATCAATCATTAATCATCAGTTATAAATAGTCAATCATCAACCACCACTTAACAATCATTAATCGTCAATCACCAATCATCAACCATCAATCATCGATCATTAATCAACAATCATCAATCATCAATCATCAGTCATCACTCATCAATCATCAATCATCAATCATCAATCATCAATCATCAATCATCAATCATCAATCATCAATCATCAATCATCAATCATCAATCATCAATCATCAATCATCAATCATCAATCACCAATCATCAATCATCAATCATCAATCATCAATCATCAATCATCAATCATCAATCATCAATCATCAATCATCAATCATCAATAATCAATCATCAATCATCAATCATAAATCATCAATCATCAATCATCCATAATCAATCTTCAATCATCAGTCATTAATCATCAATCATCAATTATCAATCATCGATAATCAATCATCAATCATCAATCATCAATCATCAATCATCAATCATCAATCATCGGTCATCAATCATCAATCATCAATCATCAATCATCAATCATCAATCATCAATCATCAAACATCAATCATCAATTATCAATCATCAATCATCAATCATCAATCACCAATTATCAATAATTCATCATCAGTCATCAATCATCAGTCATCAATCATCAATCATCAATCATCAATCATCAATCGTCAAACATCAATCATCAATCATCAATAATCAATCATCAATCATTAATCATCAGTTATAAAAAGTCAATCATCAACCACCATTTAACAATCATTAATCGTCAATCACCAATCATCAACCATCAATCATCGATCATCAATCAACAATCATCAATCATCAATCATCAGTCATCACTCATCAATCATCAATCATCAATCATCAATCATCAATCATCAATCACCAATCATCAATCATCAATCATCAATCATCAATCATCAATCATCAATAATCAATCATCAATCATCAATCATCAATCATCAATCATCAATCATCAATCATCAATAATCAATCTTCAATCATCAATCATTAATCATCAATCATCAATTATCAATCATCGATCATCAATCATCAATCATCAATCATCAATCATCAATCATCAATCATCAATCATCAATCATCAATCATCAATCATCAATTATCAATCATCAATCATCAATCATCAATCATCAATCATCAATCATCAATCATCAATCATCACTCTTCAATCATCAATCATCAATCATCAACCATCAACCATCAATCATCAATCATCAATCATCAAGCATCAGCCAACAATCATCAATCATCAATTATCAATCGTCAAACATCAATCATCAATCATCAATCATTATTCATCAATCATCATTCATGAATTATCAAACATCAATCATCAATCATCAGTCATCAATCATCAATCATCAATCATCAATCATCAATCATCAATCATCAATCAACAATCATCAATCATCAATCATCAATCATCAATCATCAATCATCAATCATCAATCATCAATCATCAATCATCAATCATTAATCATCAATCATCAATCATCATTCATCAATCATCAATCATCACTCATCAATCATCAATCATCGACCATCAATCATCAATCATCAATCACCAATCATCAATCATCAATCATCAATCATCAATCACCAATCCTCAATCATCAATCATCCATCGTCAATCATCAATCATCAATTATCAATCATCAATCATCAATCATCAATCATCAATCATCAATCATCAATTATCAATCATCAATAATCAATCATCAATCATTAATCATCAGTTATAAATAGGCAATCATCAACCATCACTTAACATTCATTAATCGTCAATCACCAATCATCAATCATCGATCATCAATCATCAATCATCAATCATCAATCATCAATCATCAATCATCAATCATCAATCATCAATCATCAATCATCAATCATCAATCATCAATCATCAATCATCAATCATCAATCATCAATCATCAATCATCAATCATCAATCATCAATCATCAATCATCAATCATCAATCATCAATCATCAATCATCAATCATCAATCATCAATCATCAATCATCAATCATCAATCATCAATCATCAATCATCAATCATCAATCATCAATCATCAATCATCAATCATCAATCATCAATCATCAATCATCAATCATCAATCATCAATCATCAATCATCAATCATCAATCATCAATCATCAATCATCAATCACCAATCACCAATCATCAATCATCAATCATCAATCATCACTCTTCAATCATCAATCATCAATCATCAACCATCAATCATCAATCATCAATCATCAATCATCAAGCATCAGTCAACAATCATCAATCATCAATCATCAATCGTCAAACATCAATCATCAATCATCAATCATTATTCATCAATCATCATTCATGAATTATCAAGCATCAATCATCAATCATCAGTCATCAATCATCAATCATCAATCACCAATCATCAATCATCAATCAACAATCATCAATCATCAATCATCAATCATCAATCATCAATCATCAATCATCAATCATCAAACATCAATCATCAATCATCAATCATCAATCATCAATCATCAATCATCAATCATCAATCATCAATCATCATTCATCAATCATCAATCATCACTCATCAATCATCAATCATCGACCATCAATCATCAATCATCAATCACCAATCATCAATCATCAATCATCAATCATCAATCCTCAATCATCAATCATCCATCGTCAATCATCAATCATCAATCATCAATCATCAATCATCAATCATCAATCATCAATTATCAATCATCAATCATCAATCATCAATTACCAATCATCATTCATCAATCATCAATCATCAATCATCAATCATCAATCATCAATCATCAATCATCAATCAACAATCATCAATCATCAATCATCAATTATCAATCATCAATCATCAATCATCAATCATCAATCATCAATCATCAATCATCAATCATCAATTATCAATCATCAATCATCAATCATCAATCATCAATCATCAATCATCAATCATCAATCATCAATCATCAATCATCAATCATCAATCATCAATCATCAATCATCAATCATCAATCATCAATCATCAATCATCAATCATCAATCATCAATCATCAATCATCAATCATCAAGCATCAGTCATCAATCATCAATCATCAATCATCAATCATCAATCATCAATCATCAATCATCAATCATCAATCATCAATCATCAATCATCAATAATCAATCATCAATCATCAAACATCAATCATCAATCATCAGTCATCAATAATCAATCATCAATCATCAACCATCAATCATCAATCAGCAATCATCATTCATCAATCATCAATCATCAATCATCAATCATCAATCATAAATCATGAATCATAAATCATAAATCATCAAACATCAATCATCAGACATCAATCATTCATCATCAGTCATCATTCGTCAATCACCTATTATCAATCATCAATTATCGATTATCAATCATCACTCATCAATCATCATTCATCAATCATTAATCATCAATCATCAATCATCAATCATCAATCATCAATCATCAATCATCAATCATCAATCATCAATCATCAATCATCAATCATCAATCATCAATCATCAATCATCAAACATCAATCATCAATCATCAATCATTAATCATCAATCATCAATCATCAACCATCAATCATCAATCATCAATCATCAATCATCAATCATCAATCATCAATCATCAATCATCAATCATCAATCATCAATCATCAATCATCAATCATCAATAATCAATAATCAATCATCAATCATCAATCATCGATCGTCAATAATCAATCATCAATCATCAATCATCAAACATGAATCATCAATCATCAATCAACAAACATCAATCATCAATCACCAATCATCAAAAATGAATTATCAATCATCAATCATCAATCATCAGTCATCAATCATCAATCATCAATAATCAATCATCAATCATCAATCATCAATCATCAATCATCAATCATCAATCATCATTCATCAATCATCAATCATCAATCATCAATCATCAATCATCAATCATCAATCATCAATCATCAATCATCAATCATCAATCATCAATCATCAATCATCAATCATCAATCATCAATCATCAATCATCAATCATCAATCATCAATCATGAATCATGAATCATAAATCATAAATCATCAAACATCAATTATCAGTCATCAATCATTCATCACCAGACATCATTCGTCAATCATCTATTATCAATCATCAATTATCGATTATCAATCATCAGTCATCAATCATCAATCATCAATCATTGATCATCAATCATCAATCATCAATCATCAATCATCAATCATCAATCATCAATCATCAATAATCAATCATCAATCATCAATCGTCAATCATCCATCATCAATTATCAAACATCAATCATCAATCATCAATCACTAATCATCAATCATCAATCATCAATCATCAATCATCAAACATCAATCATCAATTATCAATCATTAATCATCAATCATCAATCATCAACCATCAATCATCAATCATCAATCATCAATCATCAATAATCAATCATAAATCATCAATCTTCAATCATCAATCATCAATCATCAATCATCAATCATCAATGATCAATCATCGATCGTCAATAATTAATCATCAATCATCAATCATCAATCATCAAACATCAATCATCAATCATCAATCATCAATCATCAATCATCAATCATCAATCATCACTCATCAATCATCAAACAACAATCATCAATCACCAATCATTAAAAATGAATTATCAATCATCAATCATCAATCAACAATCATAAATCATCAATCATCAATCATCAATCATCAATCATCAATCATCAATCATCAATCATCAATCGTCAATCATCAATCATCAATCATCAATCATCAATCATCAATCATCAATCATCAATCATCAATCATCAATCATCAATCATCAATCATCAATCATCAATCATCAATCATCAATCATCAATCATCAATCATCAATCATCAATCATCAATCATCAATCATAAATCATCAATCATCAATCATCAATCACCAATCATCAATCATCAATCATCAATCATCAATCATCAACCATCAATAATCAATCATCAATCATCAATCATCAACCATCAATCATCAATCATCAATCATCAATCATCAATCATCAATCATCAATCATCAATCATCAATCATCAATCAGCAATCATCAATCATCAATCATCAATCATCAATCATCAATCATCAATCATCAATCATCAATCATCAATCCTCAATCATCAATCATCAATCATCAGTCATCATTCATCAATCATCAATCATCAATCATCAATCATCAATCATCAATCATCAAACATCAATCATCAATCATCAATTATCAATCATCAATCATCAATCATCAGTCATCGATCATCAATCATCAATCATCAATCATCAATCATCAATCATCAATCATCAATCATCAATCATCAATCATCAATCATCAATCATCAATCACCAATCAGCAATCACCAATTATCGATCATCAATCATCAATCATAAATAACCAAACATCAATCATCAATATTAAATCATCAATGATTAATAATCAGTCATAAATAGTCAATCATCAACCATCACTTAACATTTATTAATCGTCAATAACCAATCATCAATCATCAATCATCGATAACCAATCAAGAATCATCAGTCATCAATCATCAATCATCGATCATAAATCATAAATCATAAATCTTCAATCATCAGTTTTCGATTATCAATCATCAATCATCAATCATCAATCATCAATCATCAATCATCAATCATCAATCATCAATAATCAATCATCAATTATCAATCATCAATCATCAATCATCACTCATCAATCATCAATCATCAATCATCAATCATCAATCATCAATCATCAATCATCAATCATCAATCATCAATCATCAATCATCAATCATCAATCATCAATCATCAATCATCAATCATCAATCATCAATCATCAATCATCAACCATCAATCATCAATCATCAATCATCAATTATCAATCATCAATCATCAATCATCAATCATCAATCATCGATCATCAAACATCAAACATCAATCATTATTCATCAATCATCATTAATGAATTATCAAACATCAATCATCAATCATCAATTATCAATCATCAATCATCAATCATCAATCATCAGTCATCGATCATCAATCATCAATCATCAATCATCAATCATCAATCATCAATCATCAATCATCAATCATCAATCATCAATCATCAATTATCAATCATCAATCATCAATCATCAATCATCAATCATCAATCATCAATCATCAATCATCAATCATCAATTATCAATTATCAATCATAAATCATCCATCATCAATCATCAATCATCAATCATCAATCATCAATCAGCAATAATCAATCATCAATTATCAATCATCAATCATCACTCATCAATCATCAATCATCAATCATCAATCATCAATCATCAATCATCAATCATCAATCATCAATCATCAATCATCAATCATCAATCATCAATCATCAATCATCAATCATCAATCATCAATCATCAATCATCAACCATCAATCATCAATCATCAATCATCAATTATCAATCATCAATCATCAATCATCAATCATCAATCATCGATCATCAAACATCAAACATCAATCATTATTCATCAATCATCATTAATGAATTATCAAACATCAATCATCAATCATCAATTATCAATCATGAATCATCAGTCATCGATCATCAATCATCAATCATCAATCATCAATCATCAATCATCAATCATCAATCATCAATCATCAATCATCAATCATCAATCATCAATCATCAATCATCAATCATCAATCATCAATCATCAATCATCAATCATCAATCATCAATCATCAATCATCAATCATCAATTATCAATTATCAATCATAAATCATCCATCATCAATCATCAATCATCAATCATCTATCATCAATCATCAATCATCAATCATCAATCATCAATCATCAATCATCAATCATCAATCATCAATCATCAATCATCAATCATCAATCATCAATCATCAATCATCAATCATCAATCATCAATCATCAATCATCAATCATCAATCATCAATCATCAATCATCAATCATCAATCATCAATCATCAATCATCAATCATCAATTATCAATCATCAATCATCAATCATCAATCATCAATCCTCAATCATAATCATCAATCATCAATCATCAATCATCAATCATCAATCATCAATCATCAATCATCAATCATCAATCATCAATCAGCAATCACCAAATATCGATCATCAATCATCAATCATAAATCACCAAACATCAATCATCAATCATCAATCATTAATCATCAGTCATTAATAGTCAATCATCAACCATCTCTTAACATTCATTAATCGTCAATCACCAATTATCAATCATCAATCATCGATCATCAATCAACAATCATCAGTCATCAATCATCAATCATCGATCATGAAACGTTAACCATCAATCATCAGTCATTACTTAACAATCATAAATCATCAAAAATCAATCATCAATCATCAACCATCAATCACTAATCATCAATCATCAATGATCAATCATCAATCATCAATCATCAATTATCAATCATCAATCATAAATCATCCATCATCAATCATCAATCATCAATCATCAATCATCAATCATCAATCATCAATCATCAATCATCAATCATCAATCATCAATCATCAATCATCAATCATAAATCATCGATCATCAATCATCAATCATCAATCATCAATCATCAATCATCAATCATCAATCATCAATCATCAATTATCAATTATCAATCATCAATCATCAATCATCAATCATCAATCATCAATCATCAATCATCAATCATCAATCATCAATCCTCAATCATCAATCAGCAATCATCAATCATCAATCATCAATTATCAATCACCAATCACCAATCATCAATCACCAATCATCAATCATCAATCATCAATCATCAATCATCAATCATCAATCATCAAACATCAATCATCAATCATCAATCATTCATCATCAGTCATCAATCGTCAATCGTCAATCATCTATTATCAATCATCAATCATCAATCATCAATCATCGATCATCAATCATCAATCATCAATCATCAATCATCAATCATCAATCATCAATCACCAATCATCAATCATCAATCATCAATCATCAATCATCAATCATCAATCATCAATCATCAATCATCAATCATCAATCATCAATCATCAATCATCAATCATCAATCATCAATAATCAATCATCAATCATCAATCATCAGTCATCATTCATCAATCATCAATCATCGGTCATCGGTCATCAATCATCAATCATCAATCATCAATCATCAATCATCAATCATCAATCATCAATCATCAATCATCACTCATCCATCATCAATCATCAATCATCAATCATCAATCATCAATCATCAGTCATCAATCGTCAATCATCTGTCATCAATCATAAATTATCGATTATAAATCATCAATCATCAATCATCAATCATCAATCATCAATCATCAATAATCAATAATCAATCATCAATCATCAACCATCAATCATTAATCATCAATCATCAATCATCAATCATCAATCATTAATCATCAATCATCAATCATCAATCATCAATCATCAATCATCAATCATCAATCATCAATCATCAATCATCAATCATCAATCATCAATCATCAATCATCAATCATCAATCATCAATCATCAATCATCAATCATCAATCATCAATCATCAATCATCAATCATCAATCATCAATCATCAATCATCAAACATCAATCATCAATCATCAATCATCAATCATCAATCACCAAAAATCAATAATCAATCATCAGTCATCAATCGTCAATCATCAATCATCAATCATCAATCAGCAATTACCAATTATCGATCATCAATCATCAATCATAAATCACCAAACATCAATCATCAATCATCAATCATTAATCATCAGTCATAAATAGTCAATCATCAACTTAACATTCATTTATCGTCAATCACCAATCATCAATCATCAATCATCAATCATCAATCATCAATTCGCAATCATCAATCATCAATCATCAATCATCAATCATCAATCATCAATCATCAATCATCAATTATTAATCATCAATCATCAATCATCAATCATTACTTAACAATCATAAATCATCAATCATCAAAAATCAATCATCAATCATCAACCATCAATCATTAATAATCAATCATCAATCATCAATCATCAATCATCACGCATCAATCATCAATCATCAATCATCAATCATCAATCATCAATCATCAATTATCAATCATCAATTATCAATCATCAATCATCAATCATAAATCATAAATCATCCATCATTAATCATCAATCATCAATCATCAATCATCAATCATCAATCATCAATCATCAATCATCAATCATAAATCATCAATCATCGGTCATCGGTCATCAATCATCAATCATCAATCATCAATAAACAATCATCAATCATCAATCATCAATCATCAATCATCAATCATCAATCATCAACCATCAATCATTAATCATCAATCAACAATCATCAATCATCAATCATCAATCATCAATCATCAATAATCAATCATCAATCATCAATCATCAATCATCAATCATCAATCATCAATCATCAATCATCAATCCTCAATCATCAATCAGCAATCATCAATCATCAATCATCAATCATCAATCAAAAATCATCAATCATCAATCATCAATCATCAATCATCAATCATCAATCATCAATCATCAATCATCAATCATCAGTCATCAATCATCAATCATCAATCATCGGTCATCGGTCATCAATCATCAATCATCAATCATCAATCATCAATAAACAATCATCAATCATCAATCATCAATCATCAATCATCAATCATCAACCATCAATCATTAATCATCAATCAACAATCATCAATCATCAATCATCAATCATCAATCATCAATCATCAATAATCAATCATCAATCATCAATCATCAACCATCAATCATCAATCATCAATCATCAATCATTAATCATCAATCATCAATCATCAATCATCAATCATCAATCATCAATCCTCAATCATCAATCATCAATCATCAATCATCAAAGATCAATCATCAATTATCAATCATCAATCACCAAAAATCAATAATCAATCATCAGTCATCAATCGTCAATCATCAATCATCAATCAGCAATCACTAATTATCGATCATCAATCATAAATCATAAATCACCAAACATCACTCATCAATCATCAATCATTAATCATCAGTCATAAATAGTCAATCATCAACCATTACTTAACATTCATTTATCGTCAATCACCAATCATCAATCATCAATCATCGATCATCAATCATCAATCACCAGTCATCAATCATCAATCATCGATCATAAAACGTCAACCATCAATCATCAATTATCGATTATCAATCATCAATCATCAATCATCAATCATCAATCATCAATCATCAATCATCAATCATCAATCATCAATCATCAATCATCAAACATCAATCATCAATCATCAATCATCAATCATCAATTATCAATCATCAAACATCAATCATCAATCATCAATCATCAATCATCAATCATCAATCATCAATCATCAATCATCAATCATCAATCATCAATCATCAATCATCAATCATCAATCATCAATCATCCGTCATCAATCATCAATCATCAATCATCAATCATCAATCATCAATCATCAATCTTCAGTCATCAATCATCAATCATCAATCATCAGTCATCAATCACCAATCATCAATCATCAATCATCAATCATCAATCATCAATCATAAATCATCAATCATCAATCATCAATCATCAATCATCCATCATCAATTATCAATCATCAATCATCAATCATCAATCATCAATCATCAATCATCAATCATCAATCATCAATAATCAATCATCAATCATCAATCATCAATAATCAATCATCAATCATCAATCATCAATCATCGATCATCAACCATCAATCATCAATCATCAATCATCAATCATCAATCATCAATCATCAATCATCAATCATCAATCATCCATCATCAATTATCAATCATCAATCATCCATCATCAATTATCAATCATCAATCATCAATCATCAATCATCAATCATCAATCATAAATCATCAATCATCAATCATCAATCATCAATCATCAATCATCAATCATCAATCATCAATCATCAATCATAAATCATCAATCATCAATCATCAATCATCAATCATCAATCACCAATCATCAATCATCAATCATCAATCATCAATCATCAATCATAAATCATCAATCATCAATCATCAATCATCAATCATCAATCATCAATCATCCATCATCAATTATCAATCATCAATCATCAATCATCAATCATCAATCATCAATGATCAATCATCAACCATCAATCATCAATCATCAATCATCAATCATCAATCATCAATCATCAATCATCAATCATCAATCATCAATCATCAATCATCAATCATCAATCATCAATCATCAATCATCAATAATCAATCATCAATCATCAATCATCAATCATCAATCATCAATTATCAATCCTCAATCATCAATTATCAATCATCAATCATCAATCATCAATCATCAATCATCAATCATCAATCATCAATAATCAATCATCAATCATCAATCACCAATCAACAATCATCAATCATCAATCATCAATCATAAATCATCAATCATCAATCATCAATCATCAATCATCAATCATCAATCATCAATCATCAATCATCAATCATCAATCATCAATCATCAATCATCAATCATCAATCATCAATCATCAATAATCAATCATCAATCATCAATTATCAATCCTCAATCATCAATTATCAATCATCAATCATCAATCATCAATCATCAATCATCAATCATCAATCATCAATCATCAATCATCAATCATCAATCACCAATCATCAATCATCAATCATCAATCATCAATCATAAATCATCAATCATCAATCATCAATCATCAATCATCAATCATCAATCATCAATCATCCATCATCAATTATCAATCATCAATCATCAATCATCAATCATCAATCATCAATGATCAATCATCAATAATCAATCATCAATCATCAATCATCAATCATCAATCATCAATCATCTATCATCAATCATCAATCATCAATCATCAAGCATCAATCATTACTTAACAATCACAAATCATCAATCATCAAAAATCAATCATCCATCATCAACCATCAATCATTAATCATCAACCATAAATCATCAATCATCAATCATCAATCATCAATCATCAATCATCAATCATCGATCATCAACCATCAATCATCAATCATCAATCATCAATCATCAATCATCAATCATCAATCATCAATCATCAATCATCAATCATCAATCATCAATCATCAATCATCAATCATCAATCATCAATAATCAATCATCAATCATCAATCATCAATCATCAATTATCAATCCTCAATCATCAATTATCAATCATCAATCATCAATCATCAATCATCAATCATCAATCATCAATCATCAATCATCAATCATCAATCACCAATCATCAATCATCAATCATCAATCATCAATCATAAATCATCAATCATCAATCATCAATCATCAATCATCAATCATCAATCATCAATCATCCATCATCAATTATCAATCATCAATCATCAATCATCAATCATCAATCATCAATGATCAATCATCAATGATCAATCATCAATCATCAATCATCAATCATCAATCATCAATCATCAATCATCAATCATCTATCATCAATCATCAATCATCAATCATCAATCATCAATCATTACTTAACAATCATAAATCATCAATCATCAATCATCAATCATCCATCATCAATCATCAATCATTAATCATCAATCATCAATCATCAATCATCAATCATCAACCATCAATCATAAATCAACAATCATCAATCATCAAATATCAATCATCAATCATCAATCATCAATCATCAATCATCAATCATCAATCATAAAACGTCAACCATCAATCATCAATCATCAATCATCAATCATCAATCATCAGTCATCAATCTTCAATCATCAATCATCAATCATCAATCTTCAATCTTCAATCATCAATCATCAATCATCAATCATCAATCATCAATCATCAATCATCAATCATCAATCATCAATCATCAATCATCAATCATCAATCCTCAATCATCAATCATCCATTATCAATCATCAATCATCAATCATCAATCATCAATCATCAATCATCAAACATCAATCATCAATCATCAATCATCAATCATCAATCACCAATTATCAATAATTAATCATCAATCATCAATCGTCAATCATCAATCATCAATCAGCAATGGCCAATTATCAATCATCAACCATCAATCTTAAATCACCAAACATCAATCATCAATAATCAATCATCAATCATTAATCATCAGTCATAAATAGTAAATCATCAATTATCACTTAACATTCTTTAATAGTCAATCACCAAGCATCAATCATCAATCATCGATCATCAATCAACAATAATCAATCGTCAATCATCAATCATCAATCATCAATCATCAATCATCAATCATTCATCATCAGTCATCAATCATCAATCATCAATAATCAATCATCAATCATCAATCATCAATCATCAATCATCAATCATCAATCATCAATCATCAATCATCAATCATCAATCATCAATCATCAATCATCAATCATCAATCATCAATCATCAATCATCAATCATCAATCATCAATAATCAATCATCAATCATCAATCATCAATCATCAATCACCAATCATCAATCATCAATCATCAATCATCAATCATCAACCATCACTCATCAATCATCAATCATCAATCATCAATCATCAATTATCAATCATCAATCATCAATCAGCAATCACTAATTATCGATCATCAATCGTCAATCATAAATCACCAAACATCAATCATCAATCATCAATCATCAATCATTAATCATTAGTCATAAATAGTCAATCATCAACCATTACTTAACATTCATTTATCGTCAATCACCAATCATCAAACATCAATCATCGATCATCAATCAACAATCATCAGTCATCAATCATAACTCATCGATCATAAAACGTCAACCATCAATCATCAATTAACGATTATCAATCATCAATCATCAATCATCAATCATCAATCATCAATCATCAATCTTCAATCATCAATCATCAATCATCAATCATCAATCATCAATCATCAATCATCAATCATCAATCATCAATCATCAATTATCTATCATCAATCATCAATCATCAATCATCAATCATCAATCATCAATCATCAATCATCAATCATCAATCATCAATCATCAATCATCAATCATCAATCATCATTCATCAATCATCAATCATCAATTATCAATCATCAATCATCAATCCTCAATAATCAATCAGCAATCATCAATCATCAATCATCAATCATCAATCATCAATAATCAATCATCAATCCTCAATCATCAATCATCAATTATCAATCATCAATCATCGATCATAAATCATCCATCATCAATCATCAATCATCAATCATCAATCATCAATCATCAATCATCAATCATCAATCATCAATCATAAATCATCAATCATCAATAATCACTCATCAATCATCAATCATCAATCATCAATCATAAATTATCAATCATCAATCATCAATAATCAATCATCAATCATCAATCATCAATCATCAATCATCAATTATCAATCATCTATCATCAATCATCAATCATCAATCATCAATCATCAACCATCAATCATCAATCATCAATCATCAATCATCAATCATCAATCATCAATCATCAATCATCAATCATCAATCATCAATCATCAATCATCAATAATCAATCAGCAATCATCAGTCATCAATCATCAATCATCAATCATCAATCATCAATCATCAATCATCAATCCTCAATCATCAATCATCAATTATCAATCATCAGTCATCGATCATAAATCATCCATCATCAATCATCAATCATCAATCATCAATCATCAATCATCAATTATCAATCATCAATCATCAATCATCAATCATCAATCATCAATCATCAATCATCAATCATCAATCATCAATCATCAATCATCAATCATAAATCATCAATCATCAATAATCAATCATCAATCATCAATCATCAATCATCAATCATCAATCATAAGTTATCAATCATCAATCATCAATCATCAATCATCAATCATCAATCATCAATCATCAATCATCAATCTTCAATCCTCAATCATCAATCAGCAATCATCAACCATCAATCATCAATCATCAATCATCAATCACCAATCACCAATCATCAATCATCAATCATCAATCATAAATCATAAATCATCAAACATCAATTATCAATCATCAATCATCAATCATCAATCATCAATCCTCAATCATCAATCATCCATTATCAATCATCAATCATCAATCATCAATCATCAATCATCAATCATATATCATCAAACATCAATCATCAATTATCAATCATCAATCACCAATTATCAAAAATTAATCATCAATCATCAATCGTCAGTCATCAATCAACAATCAGCAATGGCCAATTATCAATCATCAACCATCAATCTTAAATCACCAAACATCAATCATCAATAATCAATCATCAATCATTAATCATCAGTCATAAATAGTAAATCATCAATTATCACTTAACATTCTTTAATAGTCAATCACCAATCATCAATCATCAATCATCGATCATCAATCAACAATAATCAATCGTCAATCATCAATCATCAATCATCAATCATCAATCATTCATCATCAGTCATCAATCATCAATCATCAATCATCAATCATCAATCATCAATCATCAATCATCAATCATCAATCCTCAATCATCAATCATCCATTATCAATCATCAATCATCAATCATCAATCATCAATCATCAATCATCAATCATCAATTATCAATCATCAATCATCAATCATCAATCCTCAATAATCAATCAGCAATCATCAATCATCAATCATCAATCATCAATCATCAATCATCAATCATCAATCATCAATCATCAATCATAAAGCATCAATCATCAATAATCAATCACCAATCATCAATCATCAATCATCAATCATCAATCATCAAACATCACTCATCAATCATCAATCATCAATCATCAATCATCAATCATCAATTATCAATCATCAATCATCAATCAGCAATCACTAATTATCGATCATCAATCATCAATCATAAATCACCAAACATCAATCATCAATCATCAATCATTAATCATCAGTCATAAATAGTCAATCATCAACCATTACTTAACATTCATTTATCGTCAATCACCAATCATCAATCATCAATCATCGATCATCAATCAACAATCATCAGTCATCAATCATAAATCATCGATCATAAAACGTCAACCATCAATCATCAGTTATCGATTATCAATCATCAATCATCAATCATCAATCATCAATCATCAATCATCAATTATCAATCATCAATCATCAATCATCAACCATCAATCATCAATCATCAATCATCAATCATCAATCGTCAATCATCAATCATCAATCATCAATTATCAATCATCAATCATCAATCATCAATCCTCAATAATCAATCAGCAATCATCAATCATCAATCATCAATCATCAATCCTCAATCATCAATCATCAATTATCAATCATCAATCATCGATCATAAATCATCCATCATCAATCATCAATCATCAATCATCAATCATCAATCATCAATCATCAATCATCAATCATCAATCATCAATCATCAATCATCAATCATAAAGCATCAATCATCAATAATCAATCATCAATCATCAATCATAAATCATCAATCATCAATAATCAATCATCAATCATCAATCATCAATCATAAATTATCAATCATCAATCATCAATCATCAATCATCAATCATCAATCCTCAATTATCAATCAGCAATCATCAATTATCAATCATCAATCATCAATCATCAATCATCAATCACCAATCATCAATCATCAATCATCAATCATCAATCATAAATCGTCAATCATAAATCACCAAACATCAATTATCAATCATCAATCATCGATCATAAATCATCCATCATCAATCATCAATCATCAATCATCAATCATCAATCATCAATCATCAATCATCAATCATCAATCATCAATCATCAATCATCAATCATCAATCATCAATCATCAATCATCAATCATCAATAATCAATCATCAATCATCAATCATCAATCATCAATCATCATCCATAAATTATCAATCATCAATCATCAATCATCAATCATCAATCCTCAATAATCAATCAGCAATCATCAATCATCAATCATCAATCATCAATCATCAATCATCAATCATCAATCATCAATCATCAATCATCAATCATCAATCATCAATCATCAATCATCAATCATCAATCCTCAATCATCAATCATCAATTATCAATCATCAATCATCGATCATAAATCATCCATCATCAATCATCAATCATCAATCATCAATCATCAATCATCAATCATCAATCATCAATCATCTATCATCAATCATCAATCATCAATCATCAATCATCAATCATCAATCATCAATCATCAATCACCAATCATCAATCATCAATCATAAATCATCAATCATCAATCATCAATCATCAATCATCAATCATAAATTATCAATCATCAATCATCAATCATCAATCATCAATCATCAATCATCAATCCTCAATCATCAATCAGCAATCATCAATCATCAATCATCAATCATCAATCATCAATCACCAATCATCAATCATCAATCATCAATCATCAATCATCAATCATCAATCATCAATCATCAATCATAAATCATCAATCCTCAATCATCAATCATCAATTATCAATCATCAATCATCGATCATAAATCATCCATTATCAATCATCAGTCATCAATCGTCAATCATCTATTATCAATCCTTAATCATCAATCATCAATCATCAATCATCAATCATCAATCATCAATCAACAATCATCAATCATCGGTCATCGGTGATCAATCATCAATCATCAATCATCAAGCATCACTCATCCATCATCAATCATCAATCATCAATCATCAATCATCAATCATCAATCATCAAACATCAATCATCAATCATCACTCATCAATCATCAATCATCAATCAGCAATCAACAATCATCAATCATCAATCATCAATCATCAATCATCAATCATCAATCATCAATCATCAATAATCAATCATCAATCAACCACCATCAATCATCAATTATCAATCATCAATCATCAATCATCAATCCTCAATCATCAATCATCAATCATCAATCATCAATCATCAATCATCAATCATCAATCATCAATCATCAAACATCAATCATCAATTATCAATCATCAATCATCAATCACCAAAAATCAATCATCAGTCATCAATCGTCAATCATCAATCATCAATCATCAATCAGCAATCACCAATTATCGATCATCAATCATCAATCATAAATTACCAAACATCAATCATCAATCATCAATCATTCATCATCAGTCATAAATAGTCAATCATCAACCATTACTTAACATTCAGTAATCGTCAATCACCAATCATCAATCATCAATCATCGATCATCAATCAACAATCATCAATCATCAATCATCAATCATCAATCATCAATCGTCAATCATCAATCATCAATCATCAATCATCAATCATCAATAATCGATCATCAATCATTAATCATCACTCATTAATCATCAAACATCAATCATCAATCATCAATCATCAATTATCAATACTCAATAATCAATCATCAATCATCAATCATCAATCATCAATCATCAATCATCAATCCTGAATCATCAATCAGCAATCATCAATCATCAATCATCAATCATCAATCATCAATCATCAATCCTCAATCATCAATCATCAATTATCAATCATCAATCATCAATCATAAATCATCCATCATCAATCATCAATCATCAATCATCAATCATCAATCATCAATCATCAATCATCAATCATCAATAATCAATCATCAATCATCAATCATCAATCATCAATCATCAATCATCAATCATCAATCATCAATCATCAATCATCAATCATCAATCATCAATCATCAATCATCAATCATCAATCACCAATCATCAATCATCAATCATCAATCATCAATCATCAATCATCAATCATCAACCATCACTCATCAATCATCAATCATCAATCATCAATCATAAATTATCAATCATCAATCATCAATCATCAATCATCAATCATCAATCATCAATCATCAATCATCAATCATCAATCATCAATCCTCAATCATCAATCAGCAATCATCAATCATCAATCATCAATCATCAATCATCAATCATCAATCATCAATCACCAATCATCAATCATCAATCATCAATCATAAATCATAAATAATCAAACATCAATCATCAATCATCAATCATAAATCATTAATCATCAAACATCAATCATCAATCATCAATCATTCATCATCAGTCATCAATCGTCAATCATCTATTATCAATCATCATTCATCAATCATCAATCATCAATCATCAATCATCAATCATCAATCATCAATCATCAATCATCAGCCATCAATCATCAATCAACAATCATCAATCATCGGTCATCGGTAATCAATCATCAATCATCAATCATCAAGCATCACTCATCCATCATCAATCATCAATCATCAATCATCAATCATCAATCATCAATCATCAATCATCAATCATCAATCATCAATCATCAATCATCAATCATCAAACATCAATCATCAATTATCAATCATCAATCATCAATCATCAATCATCAATCATCAATCATCAATCATCAATCATCATTAATCAATCATCAATCATCAACCATCAATCATTAATCATCAATCATCAATCATCAATCATCAATCATCAATCATCACGCATCAATCATCAATCATCAATCATCAATCATCAATCATCAATCATCAATCATCAATCCTCAATCATCAATCATCAATCATCAATCATCAATCATCAATCATCAATCATCAATCATCAAATATCAATCATCAATTATCAATCATCAATCACCAAAAATCAATCATCAGTCATCAATCGTCAATCATCAATCATCAATCAGCAATCACCAATTATCGATCATCAATCATCAATCATAAATCACCAAACATCAATCATCAATCATCAATCATTCATCATCAGTCATAAATAGTCAATCATCAACCATTTCTTAACATTCATTAATCGTCAATCACCAATCATCAATCATCAATAATCGATCATCAATCAACAATCATCAATCATCAATCATCAATCATCAATCATAAAACGTCATCCATCAATCATCAATTATCGATTATCAATCATCAATCATCAATCATCAATCATCAATCATAAATCATCAATCATCAATCATCAATCATCAATCATCAATCATCAATCATCAATCATCAACCATCAATCATCAATCATCAATCATCAATCATCAATCATCAATCATCAATTATCAATCATCAATCATCAATCATCAATCATCAATCATCAATCATCAATCATCAACCATCATCAATCATCAATTATCAATCATCAATCATCAATCATCAATCATCAATCATCAATCATCAATCATCAATCATCAATCATCAATCATCAATCATCAATCATCAATCATCAATCATCAATCACCAATCATCAATCACCGGACATCAATCATCAATCATCAATCATCAATCATCGATCATCAATCATCAATCATCAATCATCAATCAACAATCATCAGTCATCAATCATCAATCATCAATCATCAATCATCAATCATCAATCATCAATCACCAATCATCAATCATCAATCATCAATCATTAATCATCAATCATAAATCATCAATCATAAATCATAAATCATCAAACATCAATCATCAATCATCAATCATCAATCATAAACCATTAATCATCAGACATCAATCATCAATCATCAATCATTCATCATCAGTCATCAATCGTCAATCATCTATTATCAATCATCAATCATCAATCATCAATCATCAATCATCAATCATCAATCATCAATCATCAATCATCAATCATCAATCATCAATCATCAATCATCAATCAACAATCATCAATCATCGGTCATCGGTGATCAATCATCAATTATCAAGCATCACTCATCCATCATCAATCATCAATCATCAATCATCAATCATCAATCATCAATCATCAATCATCAAACATCAATCATTAATTATCAATCATCAATCATCAATCATCAATCAGCAATCAACAATCATCAATCATCAATCATCAATCATCAATCATCAATCATCAATCATCAATCATCAATCATCAATCATCAATCATCAATAATCAATCATCAATCATCAACCATCAATCATTAATCATCAATCATCAATCATCAATCATCAATCATCACGCATCAATCATCAATCATCAATCATCAATCATCAATCATCAATCATCAATCATCAATCATCAATCATCAATCATCAATCATCAATCCTCAATCATCAATCATCAATCATCAATCATCAATCATCAATCATCAATCATCAATTATCAATCATCAATCATCAATCATCAATCATCAATCATCAATCATCAATCATCAATCATCAACCATCAATCATCAATCATCAATCATCAAACATCAATCATCAATTATCAATCATCAATCATCAATCACCAAAAATCAATCATCAGTCATCAATCGTCAATCATCAATCATCAATCAGCAATCACCAATTATCGATCATCAATCATCAATCATAAATCACCAAACATCAATC